>CM046343.1:15723352-15897522 GCA_025403435.1 Artocarpus heterophyllus
GAATAAGTGTAATATGTAACGCCCCCCCCCCCCCCCCCCCCCCCCCCCGTTACGGATGTCACAGATGTCGTTACATTCATACAATAAATACTTATTTGGACTTTAAATGTAAATTTAGTTAAGGAAAACATAACCAGGATCCATACATACATTTTTTTTTTACAATATTCATTAACTTAATCCATAATTTGATGTCACATTAATATGAATCATAAACTTGCTTTAATAAAATAAATATACCAAATTGTAAAATCAAAATTAAACATCACATCATTTAAAAGCAACTTGCTCTCACACTTTGGCAGGCCGAAAGTTGTCAACCGGCAGGCCAGCAGAGGCACCCGACAGAGCCAAACAAATTTTTTAAGAAAACATAATTTTAAGACGAATTTAACTTTTCAAAAATACGGAAGATCAAATTCTTTAAAACGATAAAATAAAATATTAAACATAGTTCTTGTATTCTTAAAAATTAACCAATAAATATGTCCAAAATGTAAAACTTGATTTAAGTCATATAAACTTTCTTCTTGGTGTTCTTTCGGTTACAATTCATCATACTTTGCTCACACGCTATTCCATATCCTCCGCCTAGTCCATGACTTTTTTACCCTTATCTGCAACATGACATAAACTTGAATAAGCTAAAGCTTAGTAAGTACACATAATTCTCACAATTTAAAAACATTACATAAGCATCATCATCATCATCATAGCATAATAGTGCATTAAGCACATTTTCATAGAAACATATCTTTTATTACTTGACCATATTCAAATTTATTCCGTTTTATCTTAAGGGCCCAAGTGTTGCACCGTAATCATCATTGTAGGCGTGCCGTCATGAAAGGAGAAGGGTAGCTAATCTTAAACCAAACATGACATCATAACATATCTTATTATAACATTGGTGTGCAACACTTATTAGGTGATACATATATACATAACTTCCATGCTTTGAAATTTGTCATAAACAAACATGCATAACTATAAATCATGAAAATCTTTCATAAGGAATCCTTTAAGGAATTCATCATAAAATCATCATAAATATCATCATGATCATAATATCAAACCTTATAAAACATATCATGCTGCAGGTGAGAATGTACTTATATTAGAAGTTAGCTTACTTAATCTTATAAGAATTGGTGACGACGCCGCGGTCTCGATGTGCTCGTTCTTTTGCATGTTCATGCCATTTATTCATTTAAAGGTACAATAAAATTATTACTTATTATTATAGAATAATACATCCATTCCATAAAACATTACACATACATTCATTTCTTAAACATGATTTATAACATGCTTTCATGACCATAATCATCAAAATTATCAACATCAATATATTTCTAACCTCCATGAATTAAAAACTTAATAACTCAACATTCACACATAAATTAAAACACCAAATTGGCAAAACAAAAATATCATATACACATAATACCATGATTTTTCTTTAACCATAAAGATTTCATACAATCCAAAACATTCATTAAAAGATGTGAACAAAATAACCTTTAATATATAGGCAGTGGGTTGCATGCATTTTTCATATTCCAGTAATTAAAATAAAAATTATTTAAACTTTAAAAATCTCATGACAACTTATTAATATATAATTATAGAACCGCAAGATATATTATCATAATATAAATTTATTTAATCTAACAAATCATCTCATAATCAAAAAGTCCAACCATTTTACTGTTAAAGCAGTTTCTAGACCTAGTCTCACTAAAAATTCCATATCACATAATTTACTCATCAAAACAATACCAAACTTTGCAGTCCATAACATAACATATACATGAACATTCTTGCCAAATTTCGTGAAAAAAAACATTCATTTATGTTATGAACAAAACTCACATTTTCGTGCAACATATACAATCAGCATTACTTTACTATGAGTAGCCAAGAGAAGAAAATTCATAACTTTTCATAGAAATATCAAAATAACATGAAACTTGGAGGAATGATACATAACACATATATGAACATCATATTAAAAATTCAGAATAAACGGAATTTTATAGAGGAAGATATGGCAGTCGGATTAAGGAGAAGAATACATTTCTGAAACACCAAAAGAAATTCTTACCTTAAACAAATTTTTTCACAAAACTCCTTCAATTCAACCGATGAAATTATCAATTTTTCTTTCAAATAATCTCAGGAAAACAAGGAGAAGAAAGAAAGGAGAAAACGTGAAGAAGAGGAGAGAAAAGAAAACGTCTCAGAATGAGAGAGAGAATACGTGAGAGGAAGAGAGAGAAGAAATTAACGTAATGAGCATAACGTAAAAAAGAAAAAGAGTCAAAACTCTCCATTAAGTCATAAATTTTCTGACTAAAATTGAGGCTAGCTTCACATGGAAAATGGAGAGGATTGAGGGAAAATCGAATCAATTGGTCTCACTTACCATATTTCACTTTTTCAAAATAGGAAACCATCTCAATTACATTCAATCAATACCAAGTCAAATGTTTTATTTCCTTAATTAAGGAAATTTATCCATAATTATACCAATTAATCATATTAAAACACCCAATCAACGTAATTATCTCATCCATAAATTTGGAGAGATTTCTGTTGACTGCTCGTCAACTGTCATCGGCCTGCCGACCGCACAGTTCGGCCTGCCGATTCCATGAAGTCTGGCCTGCCAATGATTTCCATCGGCCTGTCGATCCTTAACAGACTTTTCGGCCTGCCGAACTAGAAAGTCCGGCCTGCCGAACTGTCCTTAAAATACCATACATTATTACATTCAAGTCATCATTTCATCATAAATAAACATACATTAAAATTAACATGAACACTTGAGCACATAGATTCCATGCGATCGTCATCTGTCATAGAACTTAAAATAAATTGTTAGTAACATAAAATCATTAATCATTAATAAAAATTACTTAACATCGTTACTAACTTAGCATAATCCGTTACATAAAAATAGGTGGGTGTTACATAATATATGAAATTAAATAAATATGTGAAATTGTGTGAAAATGTAAGAAATGGAATATGTGAATATGTTTAGTTTGTGATTTAATATAAGTATGTATGTGCTAGTTTTGGAATACTTTGCACAGGTACAATGTCTCGCCCCATTGATAGTGACGAGTACGAGGACGAGTATGAAGACTGCACTCCATCTTCATCGCAATATAGCAAGGGAAACCAATGCAGCAAGCCACGAAGGCGAATCGAATTTGATCCAAAAGTAGACTTTGAGCGAAGGGGTACATTAATGAAAAGAATTCATCGGATGAGAAAGAAAGGTTTAAGAATTGAAGTAACGTTTGATTCAAAAGGCCAATCGGAAGGCGCACCTGGCCATGAATTAAGCAGTTGGATCAGAGTCTCAGTCGAGAGCACGTTCCGATATGGACAAAAGATTGGAGGTCTAAGGATTTAGATAAAGTAAAAGATATGATTTGGAGAGAGATATATGCAGCTTTCACAGTCGAGGATTGGTATAGGAAAAGGGCTTTAAAGGTTTGTGGTGAATTAGCAAAGGGGTTCAGATCCGACCTCTATGTTACCTTCGTACAACCATACCTTTCTATTCCAGAGGAGGATGAGAATGTATATAAATGGCCTCCTACAGTAGTATACTACTACCCCTCCATAAACGATGATGATTGAGAAGCTTTTGCGAGGTATCGACGTTCGACTGAATTCCAACTGCTATCATCAAATGCAAGAAAAATGCGAGCGGAGAATGAATACTGCTTTATGGTTGGCCGAGTCGGATATTGAGAGCTCGAGCAATCCTTGGTACGTTAATATCTTACTCATATTACATATATCAATTATTCTATCATTACTATGTTGCTAACATAGTGTAACATAGTTTGCAAAGATGGGCGTGCTACCAACACGGGAGGAGTTGTGGGTTAAATCACGTCAAGGTCCCGATGGCCAGTTTAAAAACCCAAAAGTAGCAGAAATTGGGAAATTGATTGTAAGTTTATAGACCACAAACAATTAATTTGTAATTTAATACCAGATCAAGGATTGCTTAAATAACATGGTTGTGTTGTTTTACAGGATGAATACACAATGCAACAAAGTCAAGGGAGCTTCCAATCGGTTAGTAATTATGACATTTTGACGAGGGCACTAGGGAAACAGGAACATTCAGGACGTGTCCGCGGTCAATCGAAGTATGTGAAGCAGTCTCAATACTTCAACCTCCAATCAGGTACTTCAAAATTGAATTCTGAAATGTGAAAGATGCAGATGGAGATTACAAAACTGCAGGGTCTTATGACGGAGCTCATTTCCTAATGACGTGCCAAGTCGACTAATGATAGCATCTCACAACGCAACAACGTCAAAGCTAGTTGTAACCCTCCCAATAATGTAGCAGAAGGTCCAGAAGCTCCAGAAGTCCAATTGTCACCTCCTCATCAAGAGCCCGAACAATGTAAGCTCTTCGTTGAGGATAGAGTTAATAGTGGGTGTGCACTTGTTGTGCTTGGAAAGGTGTGGATGAAGAGTCTTTCAACTGATACAGTTCATGGACAACTATTAGGGGAAGAGAACGTGCGTGTTAGCATCACTACCATCAGAGTTAGAACAGCTGAATTGCCTGTTCCAACACTTGAAGCAACAACTGTGGGTGAAGCAGCTGCAAGCTTCATCGCATGGCCGAAGAGGTTAGTTGAAGTCATCGCATTGACGAAGACGAGTCGAGCGCCTAGCCATGTTCCACAAGATCTAAGCGAAAAGAAATGCCAAAAAAAGACAAGCTCTACAAAAGCAAGAGAATCACAACCTAAGGTAGAATAAGAACAAGAGCAAATCGTTGCTAATGAGCAATTGAAAGCATTTAACTTTGCTTCAGTACCTCAAGAATTTATGCAGTTAGCTCTATACGCACATTCTTTCATGAGTGATGGGTCGATGATTCAATGCCCAATACCAGTAAATGTCACTGGCAATGAATTTCCTATTTATGTGGGGTATGAAGACGTTTACTACTTCATCAACTTTGATAAAATCGAGGCAAACTGTATTCTGGTATACCTCAGGTAATAACTTCATCCTTATTTCATATTTTTAAAATATAGGAGAGTTGTAAGGTGCTTTCAAATAATTGAATACCTTTTTTATATTGTAGTTTTTTGGCGGAATATTGTGAACTTCAAGGCTTGGCACAAAATTTTGGCTTCATATCTCCGACCATTGTTTCAAGTGCTACAAGAGACCTACAGAGTGATCGTAGAGAGCGTGCCACATTACTCCTCCACCTATTAGCTCAAGCACCGAGGAGGAAATTATTCTTCCTGCCATACAATGTTGGAGAACATTAGATGTTGGGACTTATTTCGCCATGGGAGGACCAAATATATTGGTTTGACCCCCTCGGACACCCACCATGTGAGGATTTTGTATCAATCACGAGATTGTAAGTATTAATATTCTCTTATAAATTTAAATTAAATGTTTTTAGTCTCATATATTTGTATCGTCTATTAATTCATTTAAAAATGACACATTGTTAGGGCACTTAATGATTGGAAGCTTCAAGCGGAAAGCGGTGTCACAAACCGACCGAACGGAACACTATATTCCAAACGTAAGTGTCTAAGACAACAACAAATGTAGAATATGGTTTTTTTATTCTAAGTTTCATGCGAGATATAATTACAAGTGGTATACATGCCTTAGGAAAAAAGGATTTTTATATACATACGGATATACATGAAGTTAGATTGGAGTGGATACAGTTTGTAAATAGGTATGTGCTCTTTAGATAGATAGATGGAGATAGTAGATAAACAATTGCTGAAAATAGCTCAAATGTAAATGATCTTGTAAATACCTAGAAATTTCAATATACTCTAATTTTTGCATGCAATCAGGGCCTTGTTGTAATGGATAACACACAGGACTGGCCATCCCGTGAGAAAACAAAATTTTTTGGCGAATTTTTTTTGGGGGGAATACCAATTTTCCATGACGGTTTCACGAAAAACCGTCGTGGAAAGCGGGGGGATTCCACGACGGTTTTGTCGTGGAAAGCAGGGGGATTCCACGACGGTTTTGCGTGAAACCTTCGTGGAATCCCACCCCATTTTACATCTCCTTGCGCCAATTTTCGTATTACACGACGGTAAAAAACCGTCGTGAAAACTTCATGTTGTACCACGACTGAAGCTTTCACGACGGTTTCTTGACCGTTGTGAAATTTTTTCACAACGGTTATAAACCATCATGAAATCCACAGTTTGTAGTAGTATAGTGATTTTGGGTCAGTGCAAATGGATAAAATTGCTTGAAAACTTTCCAGATAATCTTTTCCTTTTCCTCATATTCTAATATAAGTAGTCTTACAGTAAGGATGTAAGCATGAGTCATGGCTCTAGAAATTTCCTACACTGAAAAACAAGAATTTATAATATGATGCTATGGAGACTATTACTTGAACGTTCCACAGCATTTGATCTAAAGAAGCCGCGGAAAAAACAGCCACTGTCCTCAATAGGTTGATGATGGAGCTTGTTATTAAGAAAAAGCAATAGATATGTATCTTTTTTTTTTTTTATACTAAATGTTTGTTGAGCTGTATTGTGAGGAGTATTGGAAGAATACGTAGTTTTTAATATTAAAAGTATATAATTTTAAATTTTAAACTTAATTTTATTTTGGTTGCCATTAGAAAAATTTGAGGTGTGAATAGAATTTCTCTTGTTTCAATCCGATTCTTGAATCTCAAATTTGGTGAGCCCCACTAATCCCATTCGCATTCTTGGATGGAATAAGTGCCAAAAGAGTATAATCTTTTTCAATCATTTGTACTTTACATCAAAGTTTGTAAATATTTAGAGGGATGGCATTGAAACCAAAACATCGGGGGGAGCAAGGAGGTCACTATTTGCGCAAAAACAAAGATCGGGTTGAGAATTTTGTCTGACGGTGATCATTGAGGAAATCCTGAGTAGGATGAAACGAAAGGGGGCAGGATTTGCTTATTTTGGAGCAGCAGAATTTAGTGGGAAAAAAATTAAAACATAAAGAAGAAGATGAGTAAGAAAAATGCCAAAACTTAGGGAAAAAAAAGTTAAGAAAAAGAGCAAAGCACAAAACTCACTGTTTGTAACGACGAAGGATTGAACAGTGGCTATTAGGATTTGTGCAGGATCGGGGTGTCCTAAAACACTATTTCGTCTTTATTGCACTAAAATACGTCGAAATGTCATCATCCAGGTTTGGTTTCTATCTGAGGAAGTTTCTTTAGGAAAATAAAGTTCGTATAATGAATGCTAATTATTCGCCAAAAACAAGGGTAAAATATTAGCATCCAAAAGTAATCGTTCATAAGAATCACAAAAGAATATATATAAGCCTTTGAATTGTTAAAATCATGATTCTATTCCTCCTAATACAACAATATTTAATTTTTTTGGATTATAGGTTTCTGGATCTTTAAGCTTGCGGATTTTGTTTTCCTTCTTTTAATAAAATATATCAAAAAATAGAAAGTAGACAAAAATTGATACTTCGAGGGTCAAATTTATTTGATTTGAATTTTCCTTGAAAGATTTATGGTTCATTGATTCATCAGAATTTTCATCCTTGATACATGAAACTTGTTCTTAAAAAAAAAATCTCTCACAATAGTAATTTTGGTGATCATCATATCATAAATTACATAAAATTATCATGACATGACATGTATCAATTTCCACAAGGTCTAGTGAAGCGTTGAACCAACAAAATTAGCTTCTCAAAGTGAAAAAGGTGCTTCCTTATTGTGTAAACATGAAAGGTGTAGAGCAATGCAGCCAATGAAACCGCACCAAAGGATATCAATATCAACTTCCAGAAATCCTGATCAAATAGATTATAGCATGAGTAAGTGTTCAAAAAATGTTGTTAAATGTTGAAACAAAAGGGATGTGTGATAATGTCCATAAACAGGCCAAATTACCTGTGGATTGGAGATGAGTATTCCCATGACATAACCCATCAAATCCATGCCTGATTGAAGAGAGTTCTGAACACCTCCCACCACACAACGATCCGACTCCGGAACATAATCCTTTGAAATGAGGCAAAAAACAAAAGAAGAGGAAAAGATAAAACTAGTTACGTGCATACACGAATAAATATTAGTAGGGTTTGTCTTCAGTCACTCACAAATAACCAGTCTTACACTATAATATGCAAAAGTTAGGATCTAACATGGCATTTATTCTATATAACAATGACTTTAAAAAAGCTGTAACACTTTTCTTTTTTCTTTTTCCTTTTTCTCATAGGTGCAAAAAGGGTCTTTCATCGAAAAATTCCTTCTTGTTATGTCTTTAAGAAGTCATTGTTACATATTATCAATGTTTTGTCACATTTGTTTTTTTTTTCTACACGGGATCGGTCTTTGCTTGTGCCTAAAAAAAGAGCCTCTTTTCTGTTACAAAGAAATTGAGGGCAAAACAACATATATTCTACTAATTACAACCTGGTTGTCAATCTTTTGTCATTGATCGACGATTAGAAATGAAAATTTACAGAGCATGTATTTTATAGCTCTTTTGAGAATGCAATTGAAACTAATTTTGTAGTTCTAACCAACTTTTGATTTAAATTTTATAAGAGAAAACACCTATAGCAATTTTGATAATCGCATTCCTAAATGGGCTACAAATGTCTATCCTTAGCGCTCCTAAAAATAACGGTAAGGAATCTGTTTTCTGCTTTGACACAAGGGTGTTTTGCTTACCTGCATTTGTTGGATTACGGACAAGTCAAAAGACCACAATCCAAGCCGAGACAGTGCCACTCCTCCCATCAGCATATATGCCGATATAATGCTGTTTTGAGCCCATATTGAAGCCACACAAACCAGAAGACAGATCCACTACATGTAAACCAGTTCACTAAGGAATTTCATTAGTTGTCTTTAGGAGGGACGAAACAACTAACAAGACATTTCATTGTTTTACCTGAGACCAAATAGACCAGAGTCCTGTTCTAAGCGTTGAAATACGGGATTGCAGGGTTGGGTACACAACTGTCGCAGCAATGCCAATCACAGCGCTAATTCCGCGTGCTATACCAATGACAAACGCTGGTATTCCTTCCCATTCTAAGGTAGCTGTCATTAATGTTCCAAAACTGTGTAACACAAGACAAAAATAGAAGTCTTTTAAGGCATTTCTGCTCATTGAATGAAAGCCAGAAGAAAAAACACATATACATGTTGATTAGTAGGAGAATTCTTTATATTTATGTTTCCCACTTGTGAAGTAGAGTGTTAATTATAGTATTTCACCTGAGAACAGTGAAATATAACAAAGCCAGAGCTATTCCAGGAAATACGACATCTTCCTGCAAATATACTCTCCATGCATTAAGATACGGAACACTTGAAACCATCTTTGTTATTTTTGTCATCAAACTTTCCTCCATCTTTGCTGCGCCGTCTTGATCTTGAGAAAGATTGCTCTTTTTCTGCTGATGAGAAACAGTTTTTCTATGTTCCATATCACTTTGAGAAGAAATTCTTGAGGCCCTTTTCTGGCTACTTTCTTCTAAAGCTGGGATCCCATTATAGACAGAAATGAAAAGCCAATATTCCATCCAAACCGATATGGTATTCCATAGGGCCATTGTCAGAGCAGAAGCTTTTAGTGACACAAAACTGATAATGAACCCAGTAACCACAGGAGCGCATAGCTTGCAAGTCAGATCAATGCGTCTGATGACTGAGTTCATCTTCGTCAGATGTTCTGGTGAATGCCCTTCTGATATCACCACCAACCTGATTCATTAAGCACATTAACTAACTAAAGCGCACGTATTATCATTTTCCAGATCATGAGTTCAAAGCACATTATAATAAGGATGATAACAGAAACGTTCTCTATGTTTTATGAAAATGCTGCATTTCGCTCTATGTTTTCAGGTACACTGGACCTCTTCCTACGTTTATAAGTTCCATAGATTGTGTTAAAAACTATCCCTCCCCTTTTACAAATCGTGTTGAAACCTTCTTTTCCCGAAAATCATGTTAAAAACCTCCCAAGTACGATTTATAAAATGTAGATGAGTGTTTTTTCTCATTGTCTCTTATGATATTAGTCTGTTTTGGATGTTGTTAGGGATTCATTTGACTGGATAGAATAGTACAGACGCAGTTTGAGTTCTTGTCGATTACCATTCTCTTTCGATCAGGATGGTACCAGCCAGAGTGGAAAGCACTCCTACAGCTCCAGAGATGTTTGTTAATATAACAAGCAAAATGAATGCACTGAAGTTTTCCAACTTCAAAGTTGAGTAGATAAATAATGCCACCACAGTGCCTCCAGCAACCATGAAAGAGAGGTTTTGTGTTACTAACCAAAGTTGGAGAACCTGCCAAGTAGAATTTTACATGTAAATCTGATGGATGACTAAGAAGAGAGAATTTGAAGAGAAGAACCAATATAAAAAAGTAGAACCACTTGAGGGAAAAATACAACCAGAGGCGAGACTAATAATCTCAATATTCATTTATTAACCTCAATTCTGCCTTGAAATCACTATTACTAAGCTATTCATAGCGAAACAAATAACAATAAGATACACTTAGCCTAATCTAAATAATATTTGTCAATAAACATAATCCTATATCCAAACCATAGTACTAAAGATAAAGCATATCCTACTTATAAATATACAATTTATGTTCTTCGTATTTTAATCTTAATCATCATCAACATTATCTCTCTATAAATACATTTAGTACGCTATCATTACCAGGCTACTCAAACATCATAATATAATCTTTCAGATCCGCATCTTCATTTGAAAGCTTTATTTATTTGTCTATCTATTTATTTATTTATTTATTTTGGTAACTCTAGTTTATGCTGGTTTTCATTTGTCATTGTAGTTTTTCAACAAAGTGGACCGATTGGAAATCAAAATTAAATCACATATTTGGAAGCTTTCCCCAAAACAAAGTTTTTTTATTCAATTATTGGAAAAAGGCTAAGGTCATCTTTATTGTTCCATTTTGGACAGAACAAGAAAGGGCAAAGTGATCAAGAATTAGTCCACCACATAAGACTCCTTGTAATAACTTTGAAACTACTATGATAGAAGATTGAAAAATGATATAAAACACTAAATGGTCAGCTCGAAATTGGCCATTTTGACACCTTTTTGTATGTTAATCTATCCACCAACTGCCCAACAATGGGTCCAAACAGTGCAATAGAGGCAGATTCCACCACCCCATAAATAGCAGCAAACAACAAAGAGTCTGGCCAAAGGCTTATCATGTACAATCCAACTGAAAATTCCCACATCCTGCAAGCACCCAGAATGTTATATTACATAAGCCACTTCAAATAGTGGGTTTACAACCACTTGTGAGAAAAAATAAATAAAATAAAATAAAATAATTCCAATTCCTTCCACTTATGCAGTTTGATTAAAAAAAAGTGCACAAATTATGTTAAAAAAAAAACATGTTAGGAAAAATCAGGTAAATGAGCTAAAGAAATACTAAAAGGGAAAATACCCAAAAAGAGAAAGGGATATTGATAAATAACAAATTACCTGGCACCCCATCTGGCCAGGAAGTGGCCAACATATAGATATCTGATGAGACTTGATGGGAAAGGGTTGCCTTGAGAATTACAAAGTTGTTGTTCTTCTACTTCTTGGATAAGCGGTTCGTTCAAGTTAGACATGTATTTGTATTGTATTGATCTTCTTTAATTCAGTGAGTGCTTATTTAGCTCTTTCTTTTTTTTTTTTTTTTTCCTGAGCTATAAAGCTTGTTAACCCTTGAAGCAGCTTATAGAACAGAAAGCAGTGAGGGATTTTTGTTTGAATATATTTGATTTGGTAGCTCTGATTTTGATCATACTAAGAAGGAATAATGAAAGACAAAACGATAGTTGACAAAGGAGAAGTATTACTTTCTTTTAAGAAAAGCTTCTATGTTTATTCATTTTTGAAATAAACAAATATAATTACGTGATGCGAGGCCTCTGCACCACAAAGGAGTAGTTAGTACCTTGTTTTGTAGTAGCCCAAAGAAAAAAACAAACATTGTCTTTGTGGCTGTCGAGAGAATCTTGCCTCGTCTTTTGGATCTTTGCAGCGTTTGAATTATGTTTTTGAAATTTTTGTAAAAGTATGTCGATTTTTTTTTTTTTTTTTTATATGCGTAGAAGAATCATGATCCTAAAAGTATCACACAAAAAAAAAAGTACTATTTTTAATTTTTTAAATGGTAATATTAGTCGAATTTCCTACTAGAACAACCACTAAAATTCATCCACGAGATGACAATATGTTCAAGTTGGTAGGTGAATTAGATCAGTTGACTTCAGGCTAATAAAATTTTAAGCTTTAATATTAGAGTATTCTATGGTGGGATGCCTCACCATTGAACCCCAACGGCCCTTGGATTTAAACCAAATGGTCTATATATCGCGTTAGGATAGACGTCGCGAGAAGATTTTATTGACTATACTATAACCGCTAGCACCCACTTTAATAGCACCATTGTATTCAAATCCTAAGGTTAAAGGTAATAGTTCTTGGGGCTTATTATTGTAAGATCCCATGTGTTTTACCTAATACATCTCCTCGCCTCAAACATTTATGTTAACACCTAATTCAATTGTTAAATTATTTAGAGAAACCGCACTAAATAGTACAGTTTCAACTCTTAATATAAACAAATAACATACTTTAAAAAATATTTAAGAATATAAAATTTTTGAAATCACGTGCTTTTTTTAACATTTAAATTTCTAATTCTACCCTTCCTTTTTCTACTTTTTCTTCTTCTCTTTCTTTTTGTTTTTGTTTTTTGTTATCTTATTGTTGCTTCGTGTTTTTCTCTATATTATTTTATACTAAAATAAACCTCGTTTTAATCTAAATGGCCTATTTACTAAACATTGTTACAATTTGATCTATTTATTTTTATTCTCAATAAATGATTGTTTAATTCCTTTCTTCTCTCTTATTTTTCAAATGAGGAAATGACCCTTCTTATATTAGAAAATAATCCCAAATACTTTAGGGTCCAAAATTGACGCTCTTACCCTTATTATTATTATTGTTGTTGTTGTTGTTGTTGTTGTTGTTGTTATTTGGAAGAAGCTCTGACCCTTATATAGTCTATAAAAATAACGTTAAGTGATATTTGGACGCCCACATCTATATCTTGCACTTTAATAGTGTAAAAATGTCATTACAAAGGACTAAGATCAATTCAAATGGTAGATCAATTGCTGAAATTGTTTGGGGAAGTTTTAGTCATTTACATGTTCGTAAATTTAGAATGAAGAGGTGTTAGCTTGAACAAAAGTGTCTCTATAATTTACACAAAAAACAATGAGTCTTTAATTTCAGTGGTGGGCTGCTTTCACGGTAGAATTCCCCTTAAAAATTAAACTTTTCAATTGGCAGCTCACAGTACAAAATGGTTGAAATAACTCCCTACAAATTCCACCTAATAGAAATTAAAGAAATTGAAGTGTCCAATTATAGAAGCTAGCATGACATTGAAAGGCATTTATATAAAAGAGTAGGATATTCAATCTTCTTTAATTTTAATAGTTTCTTTGCGAAGAACTTTGTATTAAATAGTTGAAATAGGACCTTCTTCTCCTATCTTCTTCATTAATAGGAATAATAATGACTTAAATATTGAATAATAAAATTTAGGGCAGTATTTACGGCCCAGACCCTAGCATAATACCGAATTGTTAGAACCTCTCAAATTTTCAGTCCTCGCAAGTATAATTAAAGTTACGTTTGGTAGGCACTTAAAAAAAAAAAAAAAAAAAAGGGGGAACGAGCTACATTTGGTAAGAGGGAAGGAAAAGGGTGGGAAAAATGTCTGAATGAGAAAATAGAAGTCTGTTTGGTATTGGCAAGAGAAAAGAAACTGAGAGTATTCAACTATAAGGAGAAAGGGATAATTTAACTATTTATGCATGATATTAAAAGTTTTCCATTCTAAAATCTCTCCACTTTTGTAAGAACAAACAATGATGGATCTTTTCAACTTTCTTTTCCTTTCACTTTCCCTCTTATCTCACCAAACAAGCTACATTTTTATCTTCCTTTCGAAAGTCTCTCTACTCTTTTCTTTCCTCCCACTCACTTTTCACTATATCAAACATAGCATAAACATACTTTGTCAATCTACTCCCAACCATTTTCTTTTAAGAAATCAGGGTGGGTGGCCGTTTCCCAACACCCACCATAAATATAGCCGGAGTTGTTAGAATTTTAGAGAATGATCGTTCTTAATCATTTCTTCCTCTTCCATTCCCAAATCTACCCTCATATATATCGCAGAGAGATACAAAGCAAGAGGAGACTTGCTGCTAAAGTTTGTTGGGGCTGGGGCGGTTTTGTTCTGCTGGGGGAAGAAAGGCCTGTTTTTGTCTTTTTATACCAATTATTAAAACAAACCGCCCATTTAGTAAAAATCAAACCAATTTATGCACATATCCTTTTTCTTTAGTCTAGTTTTTCCTTTTAGTTAAAATAATGTTACGAAAATGGGTTATTTACACTATTAACCACTATTTCATTTTTGTCGATTTCCTAAAAGAATTTGACAAAAATATGTGAAAATATGGTAAAAATATAGAACTGTATATAACAGATTTTTTTTTTTTCAAAATTTTTGTAAAACAAGCTATAGATTATATTCAGTTTATGCTTATCAAGGAGACGTTCGGGGTTATTTTATCGGAGACGAATGTTCTCTATATGAAACCAAAGCTTTTGTCACCTAGTCCTTGGTACCTTATGGACGTACATGTAGGCGTAAAAGGAATTAGCAGTTTCTAATACTACAAGAAAATTAAGGCTTTACACACACATTTATGTGTCGGTAAAACTTTAATATGTGTAGGAAAAACCCTTGTAGTGTAAGAATGATCGCTCACTTTTCTCACCCTGCTTATCTCAATGCATGAGCAAAACAGGTCTTCAGATGAAGAACTCTTCCTCATCTCTTTTTCTCTCTCTACATGCCAATGCTAGGGAACCTCATAGAGTATTTGTAGTCTAACCAAGGCTCTCAATTATGTAGAATGAATATAGGAGACCTCTATCAGTAGAGAATAAAAGATTTAATTAATTCTGAAAGCTTCCTTTATATTAATTTTAAATATCAAATAATTAAAATAAAAGAAATTTTCTCCCTTTCTTTCTGTAATAGGTGCCACACATACTATATATGTGTGTGGGGTGCCAACGAGGGGAGAAATATAGAGAAAATTCTGCTTGTTACCCTGATTTGTTTCCAAATTTAAACCTTTAATTTTGAATTAAATCACATTTATCCAAAATTATAAAATTCTAAATATGGAAACTTAGCGAACAAGTTTTGTACTACAAAAGAAACCCTTCCTTGTTGCAAAATGTGCCACACCCACCAACCCATCCACTATGTGTCTTCCTAAATTAATTATTACTAATTTATTATTGATAACACACAAAAGTGTTTGTGCTCATAAGTTTGAAATAATTTATTTACTTTATTTGTTATTAAAATCTCTAATTAAGCATTCTTGTGTGTTTGTAGCATTTTAGTGTGATTTTTGTAAAATCTCTAATTAAGCATTTTTGTAAAATATGCTCAATATCATATTTTTATTGTTTAAGAACATTTTTAGAAGTATTTTTAAATGTTAATTATATTTTAAGCCATAAGCTTAATTAAGTTTTATTTTGATTTTGATTTTAATCTTTATTCTTATTTTAAAGTGTGTTTTTAGTTTTAATTTTGTGGTAAATATGCATTTAATAGTATTTACTTATTTTTAGTAATTTTATTTTCTTTTAGTTTATTTGCAACGATTGTTTGAACCAGAGGTGAAAATATTGAATTTGGGCCAAAGAATTAATTTTTGAAAGTTTCAGCAACTACTTTTTAGTTTGAAGAACTTTAGCAGAGATGGAGTTGAAGCTGCACCTGAGCCGATACCCCCATGTGCCTAGTGCCGGAGCCGAGCCACGCCAAAGCCCAACTGCGACAGGGGAGGGTCCACCCACGTGGGCTGCTCACTAAAGCCTTCGATCTTCTACAGCCCCGCTCACGTGCACCCACAATCTCATTAGTCAGTAGTGCATACTCGACGAGATCCAATGGCTCTAAAGCACCCCATTTTCTCCCTTGTCCCTGTCATTGCTTTGGTCAAAAATCTGAGAGATCAATGGCTGAAATCACGTCATTGTCTTCTTGATAGCACCTGCATTGCATAGGATTTCAAATCCATTTTTTGCTCTCCAATTGTAGAGAGCGAATCGGAAGAAAGAAGATAAAAATTTATTTTCTGCATCAAATTGATGTATTCCTTGAAGAAAGGGCTAACATTTTTGTAATGTGCTGCAAGATGGGCTAAATTATACACCTACTCTAGGTAGAATACGTTGATTCTGTTGTGTTTTATCTATCAAAATTTGAAAGGAATCACACAAGTTCAGCGTATAAAAAGGTGGAAATCCTTCTATTCAAATAATCAATTCTTCAATTAGTTTTTTATTCATAAGGTCAATAAATACTCAAAATTTTGAAAGAAAAATAAAGAGGAAATAGAGGAAGGAAGAGGAATCCAATGAGGTTTTTACAACAAATTCTTGAAGACCATTGCCATTCTTC
Source organism: Artocarpus heterophyllus (assembly GCA_025403435.1). Taxonomy (NCBI): domain Eukaryota; kingdom Viridiplantae; phylum Streptophyta; class Magnoliopsida; order Rosales; family Moraceae; genus Artocarpus; species Artocarpus heterophyllus. The sequence goes on from CM046343.1 coordinate 15,740,004, forward strand.
AAATACTGCTAATTTTCTGAGCTATAAATATTATTACTTCTTAAGTTTTTGTTACTATTTTCAATTATGTCTAGCTAAATTTATTTTTGATTGAAGGTGATTTCAAAGCCTTGGACATGATTATGTAGCTATTTGTATGAATTATTTAACAAGTTTTCAATTTAAGATTCTTTATTTTTCACTATAATTAATGCTCACGGTTTTTTTTTTTGTTAAATTTGGGTATGCAACTAAATGAGATTAGAAAATCGCCTTATGCTATGTTAAAAATCTAGATCCGTTATTGCCTTGAAATGTTAACCAGCAGTAGCAATTTATGATCTACATTATGGGAGGCTTTTGCTTGATTGTGATGTGAAACATAACCAAAGTTGAATAAACCGAGCTTGTGAGTTTATTGCTTAGATCAATCTATCTTTCTCAACTTAATGTTTCCATTAGATTAAATCTATAGAGCTTGTTTTAGGTTATTTAATGGAAAGAAATTTAGTAAAAAGCTTGTTTTGCTAAACTACATAGTAAGGAAGCAACGAGATAGTAAAACTTATTGCTATTTATAGTTGGTAATTTCAACAAAAAAATTGGAAATAATTCTATGACTATTACAAAATTATTGTATAACAGTGGAGAATGAACCTTTAACTAGTTTTATTATTTTTGCTCACAAATTCTTGAATTTTACTATAATTTTAGTTATTTGCAATTGTTATTTTGATTTGAATTTTAAATTTAAATTTTGTTAATTTAATTTTGTTATTGTAATTTTCTTTTTAATTAATTTTTGCATTTTTATTCATATTTTAATCATCATTTATTTTGCGTTTCAATTTCTTTTATGTCATTTCATTAGTTTTAAGTAATTTACTATTAAATTCAAAAACATCCCCCTTTTTAATTTGATAAAAAAATAAATAAATAAAAATAATATATATAGGTAGTGAAAATTAATAATATATTAATTAAAATCAATCCTTGTGAGAACGATACTTAACTCAACTCATCATTATACTACTTGATACAACCATGTACGCTTGCATGTACAAGAATCAATGCATCACATTTTTAGTGCTGTTGCTAGTGAATTGCATTTTCAATCACTTTGTTATTAATTTTTTTCTTTTTTAGTTTCTCTCAGTTTTATTTTTGTTCATTTTTGTTTTCAAGTTTGCACACGCTTGAATGGCCATCGAAGAATTTGAGGAAAGATTCCTAAGAGTTAAACACTACCTAGAAATAGCCAACATCATGCAACCGCTTTCAACTGCTTCACCGCCTTCATCATTGTCACGCACACCATTTACCTTACCACACAAGTTCAATCGAGCAGTACACACCTATCTACCATCATCTAGTGATTCAACAGAACACTCAAACTAATAGGAACAAGAAGAGATGGTGGCAAACAACCACACACTCAAAGAGTTGGCAGTATCGATCCTAGACTAACAACTGCTTTGCATGCAATATCCCAACCTGGAGGCTGCTTTTGAACTCAAGTCAGGATTAATCCACCTCTTGGCATCATTCCAAGGTTTTGCAAGAGAAGATCCACATGAGCATCTCAAAGAATTTCATATGGTATGCTTAACCATGACACTAACTAGAATTTCTACACAGCAGATTAAACTAAGGACCTTTCCTTTCTCTCTGGCAGACTCCGCTAAGGAATGGCCCTTTTGGCTCCATTACAACATAAAATGAGATGAATGAACTCTTTCTGGAGAAGTATTTCCCTGCATCCAAAGCTGCAACCATCCGAAAAGAGATATATGGCATCCGACAATATAGTCGAGAGTCACTTTATGAATATTAGGAAGGATTCAAGAAGCTATGTACAAGTTGCCTTTATCCTCAAATCAGTGAGCAACTCCTTATCCAATACTTTTATAAAGGACTCCTACTGATGGACAGAAGCATGATTGACACTATAAGTGGAGGAACATTAGGTGATAAAACTCTAGAAGTAGCAAGAGCTCTAATTTCAAACATGGAGGAAAACTCCCAATAGTTTAGCCATCGACATGAACCACCACCACCAAAGAAAATGAATGAGGTCATTACTTCTTCTACCATTGATCAACAACTTGCACAATTTACCTCTCTTGTTCAACAAATGGCTTTAGGAAGTGTTCAACAAGTAAAGGTGTGTAGGGATATGTTCTATTGCGGGCCATCCTACTGATATGCATCCAACTCTACAAAATGGCAACATAGAGCAAGCCAATGTCATAGTGGATTCCAAAGACAACCAAGGAAACTAAGAGACCTTCAAACCCACCATAAAAGGCGTCACTTGAGGATAAAGACAAAGGAAAACAAGCAACCACATGACAAGAAGATATAGGTCCCCATAGTCAAAACACATCATCCCTCGAGGTGAGTACCAAAACTCTCACTCCTAATAGGTTTGCAAAATCCAAAAAGGAGGAACAAGAAAAGGAAATCCTAGAGACATTCTACAAGGTAGAGGTAAACATACCTCTCCTAGATGCTATCAAATAAGTGCCCTGGTTTGCAAAATTTCTCAAAGAATTGTGCACCATGAAGTGCAAGCTCAAAGGAAATGGAAGAATAAGTACGAGGGAGAATGTAAAGGCGGTGCTACAAAAGAAGATACCACCTAAATGCAAGGACCCAGGCATCTTTACCATTCCATGCACAATAAAAAACACCAGGTTTGAGAAAGCAATGTTAGATCTAGGAGCATCTATAAATGTTATGCCATATTCTGTTTATGCTTCTTTGAATCTTGGACCACTGGAGAAAACTGGCATTATACAACTCGATGATCGTTCTAATGCCTATCGTAAAGGAGTTGTAGAAGATGTTTTGGTGTAGGTAAATGAATTGGTCTTCCCAATGGATTTATATGTTCTCAAGATGGAGGATGAATCATCCTCCAACCATTCTTAAAGACAGCTTGAACCGAGATAGACATACAGATGGGACCTTAACCATGGAGTTCGACGGTGAAATAATTTGATTCGACATCTGTGAAACAATTAGGTCTCTTAGCAACTTGTATTCGGTTTTTGCATTTGACTTGATTGACACTTTTGCATAATAAATGTCTAAGTTAATTGGTAGAGATGGATTAGAAGTTGCTATCACTGAGAACTTCAAGATGGGTGATCTTAAGGATCAAAAATGGGACTTGCCGTTGAGTGAAGAAGTGGAGGAGGCTATGGGAAGTTTGGAATGTAATGTCCCCTTTTTCGGACATCACAGATGTCGTTACATTCATACATTACATACTTATTTACACTTTAAATGTAAACATAGTTAAAAAAAACATAACCAGGATCCATACATACATTTTTTTTTATTTTAACAACATTCATTAACTTAATCGATAATTTAATTTCACATTAATATTAATCATAAACTTTCTTTAATAAAATAAATATACCAAATTGTAAAATCAAAATTTATAGGACATCACATCATTTAAAAGCTACTTGCTCTCACAGTTCGGCAGGCCGAACTTGGGACTTCGGCAGGCCGACAGAGGCTCTGCAAATCTGGGCTTAAAAACTTTCAAAGTTCGACAGGCCGAAAACGTGATAGGCACGCCGAACATTCTTACATCGGCATGCCGACCAATAATGTTTGGCAGGCCAACAGAGCCAAAAAATTTTAGAAAACTTAATTTGTAAAACAGATTCAACTTTCAAAATGCGGAAGATCAAATTCTTAAAATGATAAAATAAAATATTAAAACATAGTTCTTGTATTCTTAAAACTTAACAAATAAATATGTCCAAAATGTAAAACTTGATTTAAATCATATAAACATTCTTCTTGGCATTCTTCTAGTTACAATTCATCGTATTTTGCTCACACGCCATTCCATATCCTCCGCCTAGTCTATGACTTTCTTAACCTTATCTGCAACATGCCATAAACTTGAATAAGCTAATGCTTAGTAAGTATATATAATTCTCACAATTTAAAAACATTTCATAAATATCATCATCATCATCATATCATAATAGTGTATTAAGCACATTTTCATAGAAACATATCTTTCGTTACTTGACCATATTCAAATTTATTCCATTTTATCTTAAGGGCCCAAGTGTTGCACCATAATCATCATCGTAGGCGCGCCGTCATGCAAGGAGAAGGGTAGCTAATCCTAAACCAAACATGACATCATAACATATTATAACATTGGTGTGCAACACTTATTTAGGTGATACATATATATACTTATTTATACTTTCTTGCTTTGAAATATGCCATCATCATACATGCATAACTTTATGAACATTAAAATATTTCATAAGAAAACTTTAAATGAAACCATCATAAAATTCATCATAGAATAATTGTCATTATGCACATAATTTCAAATCTTATAAAACATATCATGTTGCAGGTGAGAATGTACTTACCTTTATAGCTAGCTTACTTAACCTTATATATGTCGGTGACGACGCCACGGTCTCGATGTGCTCATTCCTTAGTGTGTTCATGCCATTTATTTATTTAAAGATACAAAATAAAAATTAATACTTATATTCATAGAATAATACATCCATTCCATAAAACATTCACATACATTCATTTCTTAAAACATAATTTATAACATGCCTTCATGATCATAATCACCAAAATTATCAACATCAATGTATTTCTAACCTCCATGAATTACAAACTTAATAACTCAACATTCACACATAAATTAAAACACCCAAATTGTCAGAGCAAAGATATCATATACACATATTACCATGATTTTTCTTTAATCATAAAGATTTCATACAATCCAAAACATTCATTAAAAGATGTCAACAAAATAACCTTTAATATACAGGCAGTGAGTTGCATGCATTTTCTAACAATTAGAATACATATATTTTAATTTTAAAACTCATACTAACATCTTATTATCATACATTTCAATATCATAAAATTATTTCATCATCAATAAAACCATTTAAACATATAAAAGATTACATAAAATGAAGGTCCAAAATTAACATTGTTAAAACAGTTTTCTTGACCTAATCTCATAGAAATTTCATAACACATAATGCATTCATCAAAATGTTACCAAACTTTGCAATCCATAACATAACATATACATGAATATTCTTGCTAAAATTCGTAGCAAACAAAAACACATTTACTCCTTGAACAAAAATTACATTTTTCATGCATCATAGCCAAACAACAACATTTTACTATGAGTGGTAGAGGGTAGAAAATTCATAACTTAATTTAGGAAAAAAAATCGAAATGACTTGAAACTTGAAAGAACATTAACATAACACACATATGAACATCATATTAAAAATTCAGAATAAATGGAATTTTGTAGAGAAAGATATGGCAGTCAAGAAGATTTCATTTCAAATTTAAACCAAAAATGAACCCTTATCTCAAAATAATTTTTCTCAAATTCCTTCGAATTCGTCCAAAGAAAACTCAATATTTCTCAAATGTTTGCAAGAGAATAGAGGATCAGACAAAGAAGAAATTCGTGAAGAAGAGAGAGTGAGAGAGAAAACGAGAGAGAGAGAGATAGAGAAAGAAAATAACATTTTAAAAAAAAATTAACGTAATGAGCATAATGTAAAAAGGGGAGTCAAAACTCTCCATTAAGTCAGAAATTTTCTGACTCATCTAGACTAAATTTTCGTGGAGCAGGAGAGGAGATTAGGGAAAGTCAAAACCATTAGTCTCACTTACCATATCTTGCCTTCTAAAAATAGGAAACCAATATCAATTTCATTCAATCAACGCCAAGTCAAACATTTTATTTCCTTAAATGAGGAAATTAATTCGTAATTATACCAATTAATCTCATTAAAACACCCAATCAACGTAATTATCTCAGCCATAAATTTGGAGAGATTTTTGCTGACTGCTTGTCAGCTGTCATTGGCCTGCTGACTGCATAGTTTGGCCTGCCGATTCCATGAAGTTCAGCCTGCCGATGGTTTCCATCGGCCTGTCAATTCTTGGCAGACTTTTCGGCATGCCGAACCTGAAAGTCCGGCCTTCCGAACTGTCCTTAAAATACCATACATTATAACATTCAAGTCATCATTGCATCATAATTAAACATACATTAAAATTAACATGAACACTTGAGCACAACGATTCCATGCGGTCGTCACCTGTCATAAAACTTGAAATAAAGAGTTAGTAACATAACGATCAAAAATCATAACATAAAACATAAATTATTAATAAAATTTACTTAATGTCGTTACTAACTTAACATGATCCGTTACATCAAAATGGGTGGGTATTACAATTCTCCCCACCTTATGGAAGTTTCATCCTCAAAACTCAGAATAACTGCGGATACTTAGATCTCATGTCATCTTCATGTTCCCATGTAGCTTCTTCAACTTGATGATTTCGCCATAACACCTTGACCAATGGAATTTCTTTATTCCTTAAGGTCTTGGTTTTCCAATCGAGTATTTCTACTGGCTTTTCTTCATAATTCAAGTCTTCTCGTATCTCGATCACTTGTGGTTCAATCACATGCGTAGGATCTGGGACATATTTCTTAAGCATTGAGACATAAAACACATTGTGCATTGTCGACATCTCAGAAGGCAACTTCAGCTGATAAGCCACCTTGCCTATCCTCTTCATGATTTCATAAGGACCAATGAATCTTGGGCTTAACTTGCCTTTCTTCCCAAATCTCATAACTCTTTTCATCGGTGCAACTTTCAAAAATACAAATTCACCCACGACGAACTCTAATGGTCTTCTTCTCTTATCAGCATAACTCTTCTGACGGCTTTGAGCGGTCTCTATTTTTCTTCTTATCAACTTTATCATCTCAGAAGTTTCATTAACAAAATCAGTCCTTTCAGCATCAACGCTTTCCATCAACTTCTTCTCACCAACTTCGTGCCAACATATAGGCGGCCTGCATTTTTGTCCATATAGCGCTTCATAAGGTGCCATCCCAATTGTCACTTGGAAGCTGTTGTTGTAAGCAAACTCTGCTAACGGCAACATTTTACACCAGCTGGTCTTAAAATCGAGAGAACAAGCCCATAGCATAGCTTTTAAAATCAAGTTCATCCTCTCTGTTTGGCCGTCTGTCTGAGAATGAAAAGCTGTACTGAAATGTAGCCTGGTTCCCATAGTAGTCTATACACTTCCAAAACTTAGATGTGAACCTACCATCACGATCTGAGATGATTGACTTGGGAATTCCATGAAGTCGTACAATCTCCTTAACATAGAGTTTCGCTAACCGTTCCATAAAGTAAGTGATCTTGATAGGAATGAAATGCGCCGTCTTAGTCAGTTAATCCACAACTACCCAAATTGTATCATAACCGTTCATAGTTCTGGGCAAACCGGTAATGAAATCCATTGCTATATCTTCCCATTTCCATTTCGATATTTGGATAGACTGTAGTTCACCACCAGGTCTCTGGTGTTCAGCCTTTACTTGTTGACATGTCATACATTTCTTCATATACAAAGCAACATCACGTTCATTTCAAACCAGCAGAAGTTACCCCTTAGATCATTATACATCTTTGTTGCACCTGGATGAATAGAGTAAGGAGTGTCATGAATTTCTGCCAAGATCTTTTCCCTTAAGCCATCAACATTGGGAACACACAAGCGGTCCTTGAGGTACAAAGTTTCATCATCCGCAATATGAAACTCTTGACATTTTCCTTTTTTCATTTCCTGCTTAATCCTTACAAGACTTACATCTTCATCTTATTTTCTTCGAATTTCATCATACATCGTCGGAGCAAGAGAGAGTGCTAAGAGCTGACCTGCTAAAAGTTCAAAGACAAAGTCTAGAATTTCCTTTCTTAAAGTTGGAGACATTGCTTGCATTGACATTAACGTGGCAACTGACTTCCTACTTAGAGCATCAGCCACTCGGTTAGCTTTTCCAGGATGATAAAGGATTTCACAATCGTAATCCTTCACCAACTCTAGCCATCTTCGTTGTCTCATGTTCAAGTCTCTTTGCATGAAGAAGTACTTCAGACTTTGATGATCAGTGAAGATCTTGCATTGGACCCCATATAAATAGTGCCTCTATATCTTCAACGCAAAAACGACTGCTGCTAACTTGAGGTCATGAGTAGGATAGTTCTTTTCATAATCCTTCAGTTGTCTTGACGCATAAACAATCACCCTTTCCATTTGCATTAAAACAGCTCTGAGGCCTATCCTGGATGCATCACTATAAATTACAAATCCAGCATTCCCTTCCGATATAGCCAATATTGGAGCTGTCGTTAGCCTCTTCTTTAGTTCTTGAAAACTCTTCTAGCATGCATCTATCCATTCATACTTCTTTTCCTTGCGAGTTAGATTCATGAGTGGAGCTGCTATCTTGGAGAAATCTTCTACGAATCTCCGATAATATCCTGCTAGTCCCAAGAAGCTCCTTATTTCACTTGCATTCGTCGATTGCTTCCAGTTGAGAACAACCTCTACTTTAGCAGGGTCAACCATAATCCCTTCCTTCGATATAACATGCCCTAAGAAAGACACTTTATCAAGCCAAAACTCGCACTTAGAGAACTTTGCATATAGCTGGTGTATTCTTAAAGTCTCCAGCACAATCCTTAAATGCTCCACATGTTCTTCTTGATTCTTTGAATATACAAGAATATCATCGATAAATACAACAACAAATTTATCAAGGAAATCCTTGAATACCTGGTTCATCAAATCCATAAAAACAGCAGGTGCATTCGTCAGATCGAAAGGCATAACCACAAATTCATAGTGACCATACCTTGACCTAAAGGCAGTCTTGGGAATATCTCCTTCTTTAATCTTCAGCTGATGATAACCTGACCGTGGATCAATCTTTGAAAACACAGATGCACCCTTGAGCTGATCAAACAAATCATCGATTCGAGGCAACGGGTACTTGTTCTTGATTGTCACCTTGTTCAGTTCTCTGTAGTCAATACAGAGTCTCATAGAGCCATCTTTCTTCTTTACAAACAAAACTGGAGCTCCCCATGGTGAGTAGCTTGGCCTGACGAAGCCTTTGTCAAGTAGCTCCTTTAATTGTGTGTGAAGCTCTTTTAACTCTACCGGGGCCATTCTGTAAGGTGCTTTGAGATCGGGTCGGTGCTTGGAGTGAGCTCAATCTTGAATTCGACTTCTCTTTCTAGCGGTAAACTTGTCAGATCATCAGGAAACACTTCTGCATTTTCATGTACTACAGGTACGTCTTTAATTCTTATCTTTTCTTCTTAGCTTTTGTCTACAATGTTCGCCAGATAACCTATGCAGCCACTTGCTAATAACTTCCTTGCTTTCATTGCAGATAAAAACATGTTGGGTCTCTTCCTGGACTCTCCAACATAAACGAATTTCTGATCACCTTCTAGATGGAAGATCACCTTTCGTTTCTGGCATTCAATAGAAGCATTGTACTTGTTCAGGAAATTCATCCCAAGAATCATATCATAATCATGCATGTCGATCACAATGATGTCGACGAAAAGTTCCCTATCAGAAATCCATAGGGGTACTGTACGCAAATAGTGTGTAGATAATATCACTTCCTCGGAGGGTAGTGTCGTAGTGAATCCCTGTCTCATAGGCTCTAAACGAACCTTTAACTTTTTAACAAATGATGTGGATATAAAAGAATGAGTAGCACCCGTATCAAAGAGAACATAAGCATCATTAGATAAACTTGTTATCTGACCTGTGACTACATTGGAGGCTTCAGCAGCCACTTGTTCTTTTGTCATGGCATAAATGCTGGCATTCGTCAGTGGGGCTTCAATTCTCCCTTGATTGATAAGTGGCCCTTCAAGGGAAGCTTGCATCTGATGAAGCTGGGCTTGAGGAGGAGCTCTCTAAGGGGCATTGGCATTCATCAGTTTGGGGCAGTTCTTGACAAAGTGGTCTTCACGGCCACAAATAAAACATTGGTTTGTCCCCAAGCGGCATTCCCCTAGATGTTTCTTTCCACATTTGGCACATGGTTGAAACCATCTGTTATTATTGTTGTGTTGACCATCATTATGCCTCTTGTTGTCTTGGCCTTGCTGGTTTTGAGGATTGCCCTTCCTCTTGTTGTTCCTCCAGTTCTAGTTGTTGTTGTTGCTACTGTTGTTGTTGTTGTTGTTCTGGTGTGGAGGGCGATTCTGATTGTTTGCATTATTGGCTTGTTGGCCCGACTGAGGTTGGTTCCTTCTTAGTTTAGACAAGTGGAACTCCGTACATTGGGCTCTCATGACAACCTACTCTTGAGTCCTGGGTGGACTTGCCCCATCAACGATAGCAGCAATTTCAGGCCTGGGGACCTTGATCAGCCTTCTGACCCTTTCATTTTCATCCATAACCATCCCTGGGCAAAGACGGGCTAGCTGGTCAAACTTTGTCACAATATCTGTGACTGACATATCCCCCTGGCGCAGATTCTCGAACTCCTCATAATTCTTCCTTGTAATGTTCATGTGGAAAAACTTCTTGTTAAACTCGTGAACAAAGTCTGCCCATGACATCTCTTCAACGTTCCTACTCTATTAGATGTCGTCCCACCAAATCCTGGCCTCCATGGTGAGGTAGTACGAGGCATACAGGACCATTTCATTTTCCGTGAAGCCCATGAGTCTTAGGGTGGCCTCAATCATCTTTAACCATCTTGAGCTGCTAGCGGATCCTTTGAACCCTCGAAGTCTGCTGGCTTAACTTTCTTTCATCTGACCAGCAGGGGTTCCTGATTAACCGCTCTGGGTTCAGCAACAGGAGCTAGAACTTCATTAACTGGTGGCTGCGGAGGAGGAGGAGGAGGAGGCACGTTATTGCCTCGTCGATCGTCACTCTGGCCATTGGCCCTTAACGCAACAATTTCTCTTCTTTGATCCTCAAGTTGCCTCTGCAACTTAGCGATCATAGTCATAAGCCTTTCGTTGGTTTGGGTGTGTGTTTGCATTCTTCTGTGGCCGTCCATCGTTAATTCTCCTAAAAGAATTAGGAACTTAGAAATAATCTTCTAATATGAGACAGGTTTTCACTATAAAAACATTAATCGTTAAACATCTAAACCTTAATCTTATCATCATACTTGCATCAAAAACATCTAATTTTAAAACATACTTACTTGGAGGACATGGATTAACGTGTGGCGATATGAGTTGTAATCAGAAATTCGCTCTAATACCAAAGTCTGTAACGCCCCCTTTTCGAACGTCATAGATGTTGTTACATTCATACATTATATACTTATTTGCACTTTAAATGTAAACATAGTTAAAGAAAACATAACCAGGATCCATACATACATTTTTTTTTTATTTTAACAACATTCATTAACTTAATCCAAAATTTAATTCCACATTAATATTAATCATAAACTTTCTTTAATAAAATAAATATACCAAATTGTAAAATTAAAATTTATAGGACATCACATCATTTAAAAGCTACTTGCTCTCACAGTTCGGCAGGCCAAACTTGGGACTTTGGTAGGCCGGCAGAGGCTCTACAAATCTGGGCTTAAAAACTTTCAAAGTTCGGCAGGCCGAAAACGTGATCGGCAGGCCGAATAATCTTACATCGGCATGCTAACCAATGATGTTCGGTAGGCCGACAAAGCCGAAAACCTTTAGAAAACTTAATTTGTAAAACAGATTCAACTTTCACAATGTGGAAGATCAAATTCTTAAAATGATAAAATAAAATATTAAAACATAGTACTTGTATTCTTAAAACTTAACAAATAAATATGTCCAAAATATAAAACTTGATTTAAATCATATAAACTTTCTTCTTGGCGTTCTTCCGGTTACAATTCATCGTACTTTGCTCACACGCCATTCCATATCCTCCGCCTAGTCCATGACTTTCTTACCCTTATCTGCAACATGCCATAAACTTGAATAAGCTAATGCTTAGTAAGTACATATAATTCTCACAATTTAAAAACATTTCATAAATATCATCATCATCATCATATCATAATAGTGCATTAAGCACATTTTCATAAAAACATATCTTTCGTTACTTGACCATATTCAAATTTATTCCATTTTATCTTAAGGGCCCAAGTGTTGCACCATAATCATCATCGTAGGCGCGCCGTCATGAAAGGAGAAGGGTAGCTAATCCTAACCCAAACATGACATCATAACATATTATAACATTGGTGTGCAACACTTATTTAAGTGATACATATATATACTTATTTATACTTTCATGCTTTGAAATATGCCATCATCATACATGCATAACTTTATGAACATTAAAATATTTCATAAGAAAACTTTAAATGAAACCATCATAAAATTCATCATAGAATAATTATCATTATGCACATAATTTCAAATCTTATAAAACATATCATGTTGCAGGTGAGAATGCACTTACCTTTATAGCTAGCTTACTTAACCTTATATATGTCGGTGACGACGCCACAGTCTCGATATGCTCGTTCCTTAGGGTGTTCATGCCATTTATTATTTAAAGATACAAAATAAAAATTAATACTTATATTCATAGAATAATACATCCATTCAATAAAACATTAAGCATACATTCATTTCTTAAAACATAATTTATAACATGCCTTCATGACCATAATCACTAAAATTATCATCAATATATTTCTAACCTCCATGAATTAAAAACTTAATAACTCAACATTCACACATAAATTAAAACACCCAAATTGGCAGAGCAAAGATATCATATACACATATTACCATGATTTTTCTTTAATCATAAAGATTTCATACAATCCAAAACATTCATTAAAAGATGTCAACAAAATAACCTTTAATATACAGGCAGTGAGTTGCATGCATTTTCTAACAATTAGAATACATATATTTTAATTTTAAAACTCATACTAACATCTTATTATCATACATTTCAATATCATAAAATTATTTCATCATCAATAAAATCATTTAAACATATAAAACATTACATAAAACGAAGGTCCAAAATTAACATTGTTAAAAAGTTTTCTTGACCTAATCTCATAGAAATTTCATAACACATAATTCATTCATCAAAACGTTACCAAACTTTGCAATCCATAACATAACATATACATGAATATTCTTGCTAAATTTTGTAGCAAACAAAAACACATTTAGTCCTTGAACAAAAATTACATTTTTCATGCATCATAGCCAAACAACAACATTTTACTATGAGTGGTAGAGGGTAGAAAATTCATAACTTAATTTAGGAAAAAAAATTGAAATGACTTGAAACTTGAAAGAACATTAACATAACACACATATGAACATCATATTAAAAATTCAGAATAAACAGAATTTTGTAGAGAAAGATATGGCAGTCAAGAAGATTTCATTTCAAATTTAAACTGAAAATGAACCCTTACGTACAAAACAATTTTTCTCAAATTCCTTTGAATTCATCCAAAGAAAGCTCAATATTTCTCAAATATTTGCAAGTGAATAGAGGATCAGACAAAGAAGAAATTCGTGAAGAAGAGAGAGTGAAAGAGAAAATGAGAGAGAGAGATAGAGAAAGAAAAGAACGTTTTAAAAAAAATTAACGTAATGAGCATAACGTAAAAAAGGGAGTCAAAACTCTCCATTAAGTCAGAAATTTTCTGACTCATCTAGACTAAATTTTCGTGGAGCAGGAGAGGAGATTAGGGAAAGTCAAAACCATTAGTCTCACTTACTATATCTTGCCTTCTAAAAATAGGAAACCAATATCAATTTCATTCAATCAACGCCAAGTCAAACATTTTATTTCCTTAAATGAGGAAATTAATTCATAATTACACCAATTAATCTCATTAAAACACCCAATCAACGTAATTATCTCAGCCATAAATTTGGAGAGATTTCTGTTGACTGCTCATCAGCTGTCATCGGCCTGCTGACTGCACAGTTCGGCCTGCCGATTCCATGAAGTTTGGCTTGTCGATGGTCTTTATCGGCCTGTCGATTCTTGACAGACTTTTCGGCTTGCCGAACCTGAAAGTCTGGCTGGCCGAACTGTCCTTAAAATACCATACATTATAACATTCAAGTCATCATTGCATCATAATTAAACATACATTAAAATTAACATGAACACTTGAGCACAACGATTCCATGCGGTCGTCACCTGTCATAAAACTTGAAATAAAGAGTTAGTAACATAACGATCAAAAATCATAACATAAAACATAAATTATTAATAAAATTTACTTAACATCGTTACTAACTTAACATAATCTGTTACATCAAAATGGGTGGGTGTTACATGGAATCTTTGTCACAAAAACATTGGTACGATGTTTCTTATATTGAATTGCCATTAACTAATGAGAAACTTCTACCTCTTATCATACAAGCTCTAACACTAGAAATGAAACCTCTCTCAAATCACTTGAAATATGTATACTTAGGAGAAAAAAATACTGTTGGTCATTATCGGCAACAATCTCACAACAATATAAGAGGAGAAACTTATCTTGGTTTTTAGAGACCATAAGATGGTGATTTAGGTGGACCATTGCCAACATTAAAGGCATAAGTCCATTTATGTGCATGCATCAGATTCTACTTAAAGAAGGATCAAGGTCAATGAGGGAGGCTCAATGCAGGTTAAACCTTCCTATGATAGAAGTTGTAAAGAATAAGATATTGAAGCTCCTAGATGTTGGGGTAATCTATCCCATTTCAGATAGCAAGTCGGTGAGCTCGTTTCAAGTTGTACCAAAGGAATTCAGGGTCACCATGGTAAAAAATGAAGATAACAAGCTGATCCCTCGTCGAGTTCAAACCGGGTAGTGCATTTGCATTGACTACCGAAAGCTTAATACGACAACTCGCATGGATCACTTTCCCTTACCATTCATTGATCAAATACTTGAAAGGTTAACTGGTCACTCTCGCTACTATTTTCTTGATTGTTACTCACGGTTATAATCAAATTGTCATAGCACTAAAGCACCAAGAGATCACAATATCCACTTTCTCATTCGGGACATTTACTCACTAACGTATGTTGTTCGATCTATGCAATGCTCCAACCATGTTTCAAAGGTATATAGTAAGTATCTTTTCTAATTATATAGAGAACATTATAGAAGTCATTATGGATGATTTTAGTGTCTATAGTGATTCATTTGATAAGTAACTACATAACCTTACAATGGTGCTAAAAAGATGCATAGAGACTAACCTTGTGTTGAACTGGAAAAAGTGTCACATTATAGTAAACCAAGGAATAGTTTTGGGGGCATATTATTTCTTCTAGGGGTATTGACGTTGATAAGTCTAAAGTTGATCTTGTACGTTCTTTACGACCTACCATAAGTGTGTAGGAGATTCGTTCTTTTCTCAAACATATAGGTTTCTATCATAAGTTTAACAAGGATTTCTCAAAGATAGCATTGGCCCTATGCAAATTGCTTCAAAAAGATGTGGCATTTAACTTTGATGACAAGTGCAAGGAGGCATTTAAGAAGCTGAAAGAGCTCCTCAACTCAGCACCAATGATCCAATAGCCAAACTAGGATCTCCCTTTTGAAATTATGTGTGATGCTAGCAAGTATTCAATAAGAGCTGTTTTGGGATAGCTGGTTGGACGACTACCTTATGCAATTTAGTATGCATTGCAAATGTTGAATGATGCATAACTCAACTACTTCACAACTAAAAAAGAACTACAGGCAGCTATTTTTGCTTTGGAAAAATTTTGATCTTATTTAATAGGAAAAAATAACTGTTTACTCTAATTATACAGTTCTTAAGTACTTGCTTAAAAGGAAGGATAAAAAATTGAGACTCATTAGGTGGATTCTCCTCTTGTAATAATTTAACTTGGAGATCAAAGACAAGAAGGGAACCAAGAACTTGGCGGCGGATCATCTTAGCCTCGTTGTTCATAAAGAGAAGGCTTTACTTTTGCAAGAGAATTTCACAGATGAGTAACTGTTTTCTATGAGTGCGACAACCTCTTAGTATGCAGGCATTATCAACTATTTGGTTACCATGAAGATGTCGGATGACTTAACCTGAGCTAGAAAAGAGAAGCTAAAAAATGATGCGAAGTACTACATTTGAGATGACTCGTATTTGTGGAAACATTGTTCCAAACTAATGATAAGAAGGTGCAGTCCTAAAACCGAATTTCACTATACTCACCTTCTATCACTCTTATGTATGTAAGGACATTTTGTGCCAAATAGGATGGCACATAAAATCCTTGATCGTGGTTCCTATTTGCCATTATTGTTTAATGATTCATACCTCTTCTGCAAGTCATGTGCTCATTGCCAAAGGGCAGGTAATTTGGGTGCCCAAAATCAAATGCCACTAACCCCCATTCTGGTTATTGAAATCTTTGATGTTTAGGGCATTGATTTCATGGGATCCTTTTTCCTCTTCTTTTGGTAATATTTACATTATACTTGTAGTTGATTATGTCTCAAAATGGGTGGAAGCAAAAGCCACCAAGACTGATGATTCTAAAGTTGTTGTGAATTTTGTAAAGTCTAACATCTTTGCAAGGTTCAGAACACCTAAAGCTATGATCAGTGATAGAAGTACACATTTATACATTAGGTTAGTTGAAGCTCTATCAAGAAAATACAACGTCATACATAGAGTCTCCGCTGCATACCATCCACAAGCAAGCAGGCAAGCTGAAGTAAAATCTATTTTTGAAAAGATAGCTAACTCGAATCGGAAAGATTGGATTCTACAACTCGATGACACACTTTGGGCATATAGGACAGCGTACAAGACACCTTTGGAATGTCCCCTTATTGGTTGGTGTATGGTAAGCCATGCCATCTTCCAGTTGAGCTAGAACACATAGTGTTTTGGGCGGTGAAGCAATGCAACATGGAGATGGAGACAGCGGGACAACAAAGGAAGCTTCAACTGCAAGGGTTGAAGGAAATTCATAATGATGCCTATGTTAGATATGTATACCCTAAGGAGTAAAAATGTAATACGTTTTTTGGAGACATTTTTATCAATAAAGAATTTATTCATTTATATATACCAAATCTTGTCCTCTTTACGTTTATATTTGTTGAATAAATGTTAAGCAAACAGTAGTCTGAGATAGTCGGTCTAAACCTTAAGAATTGGGCATATGATGGATTGATTATACAAAAGACACGATTCTTAAGGTGACGGTCTAAAACATATGATCCGCAATAAAGGGAATAAAGTTGGGCCCTTTATTCATCCAAAGATTGTTATGTTGTCTATATCCCTATTGGAAGATAGTTTGTCTTGAGCACTCCGTGAATAGAAACATTGGCACGTTGTCACAGGTGACGATGTGTTGGATCGGGACACAAAGTGAATTAATTTGGATTAATAATTCTGTCTTGGCAAATTGACGCACTTTAGACAATCATTTGTATTGTATCTTAATCTTGAGATGGATAATGGGCCCGTTGTCTCGACTTGTGTCTTTTGATGTACCAAAGGGTGACTCCCATATCTCAATAGTGGTATGCATGCCGGTACGTTGGAGGCATGACTCTTGATAGCGTAGACTTGTTATTCATAGATATAGAATCCATAGCTCCTCTTTAGGAGTAATGATATCCTCTTATATGTGTTATCCTGTAATTGAAAAACTGGAGCGCTCAACCATTTGGATACATAGGTGTAACCGAATGGTATACTATCTTTGGATGGTAAGTTTTCTAATGGTGAGATAATGAAACGTAAGATAAAAATAATCGGGAAGGTAAGACAGAACTTGTCCTTAAGCCGAGTATGGATTATCATATGGGGGTATGATACACTATGATATGTCATGGAGACTTAGCTATACGGGCTTCGTAATTCTATAAAGTTTGAGAGTGTAGCTCCAAGCTTTTAGTGGAGCAGCGTTGGAGTTGATAATTGTGAAATGTATATCTAGGATATTGAGTTTCAAAATTATCGAGAGCTTGAACTTTATAGGTCCATTTTGGTCCCCTTTGCTAGTTCACAAAATCCTGTAACAATACGACATACTTTTTCAATAATTGGTGACTTATGTCGGATTTATCAGATTGGTTTAAAATTTGAAAGAATCAAATAATTCATGTCTGTTTATTAGTTGAATTAATTTTGTAATAAAATTATTTTAAGATAAACTTGTTGAATTATTGGGATCGGATAGTTCTTGTCTGTTTATCAGTTGATTAAATTGGATAAATTGAATCAAGATAAACTTGTAGAATTATTGTGAATTGATTTATTTTCTTAGAGATTATCTTGATAAAGTTTGTTTTGATTAGATAACTTCTCTATTGGGTTATTTGAATCAAAACTGAGACTTTATCCTATAGAATCTCGGGTGGAAAATAAAATATTCGCGGAGATATTACGCGGCAGTTCGGCCTGCCGATGGGGCCTGTTCGGCCTGCCAATCAACGAGAGATAAGATTACGCATTTTCACGCGGATCTTTCAGATATTGATCCAAACTTGATTTTGTTTCGAGTTTTGGAGACCTAATCTGATAAGGACTGACCCTAGGACCAATCGTTATATAAAGGGAGTAAGTCTCATGAGTTACTCAGATCAATTGAGATATTAAAAGTGATACTCTTCTGGTGAGCATCTGAAAACTCCCTGAGAGCTTTTGTTCACAAATCACGAACACTAGCTTTGGGTTCTCTCGATTAGTTGGAAGGAGAGTCACCAGTGGAATAGTTGTACGTGTGAGCCCACACTCAATCCGATCGTGGATAGAGAATAGGAAAGAAGACCAGTTGGTTAAGGCTCTTCTGGAACGTTACTTCTCTTCACGGGTTGTGGAGGTTCTTCGGCACATAAAGGTTAGTAAGATCTGTTTAATTTATACATATAGCATGTCAAACTTGTGTTTTGAAAAAATACTATGATGTTAAAATTTTAAAATTCCCGCTACACACCTCACACTGTTTTTTCCAACAATTAGTATCAGAGTCAAGGTTTTTACATAAATTTACGAGTTTGTGATCATAATATATGTATAAATTTTGTGATCTTAATCTCTCCTATGCTTGAATTTAATTTTATATAGAGTTGGCACTCTAAGTTTCTTAATAATTATATGTTGTCATGGATTATATGGTGAATGTTTATTAATTAATTATGATTGATTAAATTGTTATTTAATTATTAATTAATTAATTAATTTATGTCGGTTATGGTTCCTTAGAGGTTAGAATATGTATCTAGGTTTTTCATGTAATTAGATGACGGACTATCATCTTCATCTTAAAATTGTTATTTAATTTTAAATTTGTGAGAATTTTGTAATTAAATAATTATTCGATAAAGACGGATCTAGAAGACGGATCTAGAAGATGGATGATGGCGTACCCAGGTATTTCCCGAGTCTCTAATTTTATGTTTTTGAATTGTTGAAAATAAAATTAATGAATTGCATTAAAATTGTATTTTCTAAAATGGAGATTTCTGCTTGGTCGGCATGCCGAACATCACAGTTCAACAGCCGGACGTGTGGCTCGACAGGCCGTCAGTGGGGTAAAAATCGACTGGCTCTGCCGGTAGGCCGAACTTCTAGTTCAGCATGCCGAACTTTCATGGGTTGGCAGGGCGATCTTTTTGATCGGCAGGCCAATGAAGCATGACTGGCAGGCTGATCACCCAGATCGGCTTGCCGACCGAGAGCTGCAAATTTTTCAAAAAATGTGCAATTTTTGTAGTACAGTTTTAATTTTATTTTTGAGACGATTCTGAGAAACATTAAATTTGGATATGATTGAAAATATGAAGTATTTGATTCATACGGGATTGAAGGCCTGAAGATGGGAATTACATGAAGAATGATACAACTTGAGGATTCAAGGATGAAGAATCGATATATGTCTCGATTATTCTCTTGTAATATTAGTTTTTCTATTCTCTAGGGTGGAGCCATACTATTACGGTTATTATTATTTTGCTTGTAGCTTTGCTTGATTGCTTTGCTTGTCTGCATTATAATATGATTTGCCATGTATATTAATAATATGTCATATAGAATAGGAAGTGCCGCTCATATTAAAATTGTTCACGCATAATTTTAAAATAAAACCTTGATATCAAAAAATTGAGTGGGAGAAGGTTTTCGAAGAGAGAACCTAAGGCCTCCATCGTTGGTCTATAGGAAGAACATGGTGGTCCCGACCCCTAGGAAGGGATTTCTATCATGTACCAGATTGGATCTCTGAGAGGATAAGGTATTTTAGCATGATTTATGGTTGCACACCCCTAGGTGGTGATTATAAATCATGGATAAAATATTGAAATGATGGTTATACACTCACGTTAATTTTATTATTAACCTCCCCTAGGAGCTTTGTTAATAAAATTAATGGCCAAAGAAATGATTATTAATATATGCTGGATCATACAAGTCCTGGATGGTATATATGAATCAGGAGGGGATCTGTGTTCCTGATTGAATTTGGCATGACTCCCCTAGGAGCTTGTTGAATTCTGAGTTGGGAATTATTGTTGTAAGGTTGTGATATTTTCAAGGTTTTGACACATAAACACATTTGTATTTTTTTTTACATGATTGTGTTATCTTACTAAATTATTATATGTTTGCTTTTGTTTGGTATATGATTCTTTATCGTAGATTAAAAATGTCTAAAAATGCTTTATCATTGATACTTGACAAAAACCTGTGAACTGGTAAGAATTACAATGATTGGAAACGGAACCTGGATATCGTCCTGTCCTTTGAGAAATTGAAATATGTTCTGACAACCCCTTGTCCTCCCGAGCCTACAGGAGACTCATCTAATGAGCAATTCCAAGCGTATGACTGCTGGAAAGATGCCAACGATCAGGCTCGCTGCTATATTATGGCCAACATGAATAATGTGCTGCAGGCTCAACATCAAGATTATGAGACTGCGAAGCAGATCTTGGATAATCTTGAGGACATGTTTGGAGGCCAGGCCATAATAAAGCGACAAGGGGCGCTTTGAAAACTCTTAAACTGTAGACAGAGACCGGGGACATCTGTAAAGGAGCATATGATGTTGGTCATGGCTTACCTAGCTAATGCTCAAACCAATGGAGCCAACATCGATGCTGAAACTCAGATGACTATGGTCTTTGAGACTCTGTCTAAGGAATTTATTCCGTTTAGAGCTACATTTAATTTAAGCAATAGACGGGATATGACCTTAACAGAACTAATGAAACAGTTACAAGAGTTTGAACTACTGATCAGGGAGTCTCCTACGGGTGGTGAGGCCAACATGGTAGCTGTTTTTGGTTCTAACCCCAACTCTGAGAATGGAAAAAAGCAACGGGCCAAGAACGGGAAGTCTTCTGTTCCTGCTAACACCAAGAGCAAGAAGAAGAAGAAGAATAAGCCAAAGAAGCTTAAG
Organism: Artocarpus heterophyllus; assembly: GCA_025403435.1. NCBI lineage: Eukaryota > Viridiplantae > Streptophyta > Magnoliopsida > Rosales > Moraceae > Artocarpus > Artocarpus heterophyllus. Next base: position 15,761,316 of record CM046343.1, read on the forward strand.
TGCTTCTTTTGTGGTAAAGTCGGGCATATAAAGAAGCATTGCAAGGACTTCCTTTCCAAAAGAGGTAGGTGTGATCTTTTGTATTTAGAAACTTGTTTGGTTGAGGAATCCAGTGACATTTGGGTCATAGATTCCAGTGCAACTAATCATGTTTGTGTTTCTCTGCAGGGGTTCAAAGAAACGAGTAGTCTGCTGCATGAAGACTTCACACTTCGGATTGGCGATGGATCCTTGGTCTCAGCGGAAGTAGTGGGAGACGTCCATCTTTACTTTGATAACTATAGGAATTTATTTTTGCAAGATTGCTTTTATGTTCCTAAATTTAAAAAGAATTTAATTTCTGTATCTTGTTTATTTAAAGACTCCTACGTGGTATCTTTTAATGAAAAAGTTGTAATTCGTAAAAACAAATCTTTTATCTGTTCTGGATGGATGCAAAATAATCTATATTTTATCAAACCTAAGATGGACTTATTGCTTAATGCTGAAATGAACGATAATAACTTTAAAAGACTTAAAACTTCTCACTCTAGTAAGACTTATCTTTGGCATTTGCGCCTTGGTCACATTAACCTGAATAGGATTCAAAGGTTGGTAAGGGATGGACCTTTAAGTCACTTAAAGGTGGAATCTATACCTCAATGTGAATCTTGTTTTGAGGGTAAAATGACCAAAAGACCATACGGGTCTAAAGGCAATAGGGCCGAAGGGGTTCTAGAACTTGTGCATAGTGATGTTTGCGGACCGATGAACATCCAGACACGAGGAAGGTATAAGTACTTCGTCACTTTTTTTGACAATTACTCAAGATATGGGTATGTGTGCCTGATGCACCACAAAAGCGAAACTTTTGACAAGTTCAGGGAGTTTCAGGCTGAAGTGAAAAAGCAATTGGGTAGACCCATAAAGGCACTTCAATCTGATCGAGGTGGGGAATACCTTTCTAATGAGTTCTTGGGACACTTGTTAGAGAATGGGATTTTATCCCATTTGACTACGCCGGGCACTTCGTAGCAGAATGGCATAGCGAAGAGAAGAAATAGGACTTTGTTGGACATGGTCAGGTCCGTGATGAGTTATTCATCATTACCTTTATCCTTTTGGGGATATGCACTACAAACTGCATGTTATCTTTTGAACAATGTGTCTTTAAAATCGGTCCCTAAAACTCCTCACGAGTTGTGGACAAGAAGGAAGACATCCTTAAACCATATTCGCATGTGGGGATGTTCGGCTCATGTCCTGTTTAAGGATCCAAATAAATTGGAAGCACGTTCGGAAGTTTACGTGTTTGTAGGATATCCAAAAGAGACTAAAGGGGGTTATTTTTATAACCCGAAGGAAAATAAAGTCGTGGTTTCTGCTAATGCAACTTTCCTTGAGGAGATTTACATGGACAACTTTAAACCTCGAAGCAAAGTGGTGTTTGAGGAGTTAAGGAGTGATCAAATCACTCTGGAGGTTCCGAATGAAATCGTTCCGATCAGTGTAGAAAAACCAAACAAACTTGAACAACAATCTTAGGGGCTTCGACGTAGTGGGAGGATCGGGCGTCAACCTGAGAGGTATATGTTCAATGGGGAGGTCTTCTTGGCTGAACCGGATGAACATGACAAGGATCCTTATACTTAAGCAGAAGCTATGGAGGATGTTGATTCAAAACTCTGAACAGAGGCCATGAACATAGAGATGAAGTCTATGGAGACTAATCAGGTCTGGGAGCTTGTGGATCCTCTCGAAAGGGTAAAACCCATAGGGTGTAAGTGGATCTATAAGAGAAAAAGAGGACTGGATGGAAAGGTCGGAACCTTTAAGGCTAGACTGGTAGCTAAAGGTTATATGCAAAAGGAAGGAATCGATTATGAGGAAACCTTTTCGCCTGTAGCCATGCTTAAGTCCATCCGAATTCTCTTATCCATAGCTACCGCTCTCGACTATGAGATTTGACAGATAGATGTCAAGACGGCTTTTCTAAATGGCTATCTTGATGAGTCCATTTATATGGAATAGCCAAACGGGTTCAAGGTCACGGGTCAAGAGGGTAAGGTTTGTAAGCTGCTAAAGTCAATTTATGGACTTAAGCAGGCTTCTCGTTCTTGGAACATAAGATTTGATCAGCTGATCAAGACTTATGGGTTCTCACAAAATATGGATGAACCATGTGTTTACAAACACATTAAGGATGGGAAAGTGGTTTTTCTACTGCTCTATGTAGATGACATTCTGCTAATTGGCAATGACATTGGGGCGTTGTCATCGGTCAAATTATGGTTGACCAAGTAATTTGACATGAAGGACTTGTGTGAGGCTAATTTTGTTCTCGGTATCCATTCAGGATATTGTTCTTGGTATCCATTCGGGATAGGAAGAACAAAATAATATCTTTGTCACAGGCTAGCTACATAGATAAAATTCTCAGGAGGTTTGCAATGCAGGATTCCAAGAAAGGTGAGCAACCATCTAGGTATGGAATTACTCTTTCAAAGAAAGACTCCCCAAAGTCTTATGAAGAAAGAGAATACATGAAGAAGGTGCCTTATGATTTGGCAGTAGGTAGTCTCATGTATGCCATGCTTTGCACATGACCGGATATAAGTTATGTGGTTGGGATTGTAAGTCGATTTCAGGCGGATCCAAGACCAAACCACTGGGTTGCAGTAAAGCATATTTTCAAGTACCTGAGAAGGACTCGAGGGTATATGCTTGTATATTCGGGTGAGGACCTGACTCCTCTAGGATATACTGACTCGGATTTTTAATCCTGTCTGGATTCTAGGAAATCGACTTCGGGGTTTGTGTTCACTCTAGGTGACGGTGCCATCAATTGGAGAAGTGTGAAGCAAGATTGCACTTTGGATTCAACGATGGAGGCCGATTGTAACGCCTGCCTATTTTATGTAACGAACCACGTTAAGTTAGTAACGTTATTAAGGAATGTTATTAATAAATTATGTTATATGATATGATATGTGACGTGCATGTTACTAACTTTTTATGTCAAGTTTTGTGACAGGTGACGACCGCATGGGATCGATGTGCTCTAGTGTTCATGTGAAATTTTTAAGTATATGTTTATTTATGATGCAACTATGCATGAATGTTTTATTGTATGGCATTTAATGACAGATCGGCAGGCCGAAATGACTGCTCGAGATCGGCAGGCCGAAGAAACCCACCGGCAGGCCGAACTTGCTGGAATCAGCAAGCTGAAGGGGAAAATCGACAGGCCAAACATGGCTGACGAGCAGTCAGCAGAAATCTCTCCAGAGTTATGGCTGAGTTAATTACGTTAATTGGATGATTTAATGTGATTAATTGGCATAATAATGGAATATTTTTATCAGTTAAGGAAATTAAAGGGTTTGACTTGCATTGATTTGTGTCAAATTAAATGGTTTCCAATTTTAAATGGGCAAAACATTGTAAGACTGATGATGTGTTGTGGTTTCTTTTTATTCTTTCTCTTCTTTCTTTCCACGCCTCACGCCCTCAACAGTCAGAAAATTTCTAACTTAATGAAGGGAATTGAATTCCCATCAATGGTGTTTATTACGTTAAAAATTTTTAACGTTTCTTCTTTTTATTATTTCCTCTCCTCTCACGCTTTCTCTCTCTCAAAAATTCTGAGACATTTTTTCCCTATCTTCCTCTTCTCTTCTTCACGAAATTTCTCTCTCTCTCCCACGAAAATTTTCTGAGTATATTGAATGAAAAAGTTTTGTTTCGTTGGTGAAATCAAGAGTTTTGGGAAGAAATTCCAAGGTAAGAACTCAGTTTTCTTTGTGTTTTTTTTTTAAAAAAGAAAATTTTCTCCTCGTTTCGTCTACAATATCCTCTCTAGGAATTGTATTTTTGTTCTGAGTTTTTATTATGATGTTTATGTGATGTTTCTTCATGTTTTATGTCATATGAATGTTTTATGAAAAATGGATATTTCTGTCTTCTACCCTTCACAGTAATGTTACTGTTTAATTTTGATGAATAAAAATGTAATGTTCATTCAAGGGGTAAATATTATGTCTTCATGAAAAGTTGTTAAAATATGCATATGTATGAGTATGTAAGATGAATGTATTTTATGATTATGAAATGTTTTGATAATGTTGTTTTTTGGGATTTTCGTTTTATTAAACGTTTTATGTATTTACATGATTTTATGATAATAAAATGATTTTATGCATGATAATATGATGATTGTATGGAGTTTTGAATTAAATATATGTGTTTTAAAATGTTTTCCAAAAAGATTTTCATGTTCACAATGTATAAAATGTTTTTATTTTTAAGGAAGCATGTTATGAATAACGTTTATATGTTTTAATGATAATTTTTATGATGATGATTATGGGATATGTCTGAAATGTGATGAATGTATACATGAGTGTATGTATATGTGAATATTATATGAATGAATGTTATGAGTATGGATAATTCATGATAAGTATTGATTTTTTTTATTGCATCTTTAAATGATAAATGGCATGAACACTCAAGGAAGCGAGCATATCGAGACCACGGTATCGTCACCAAGTGCATTTTTAAGGTTAAGTAAGCTATCGTTAAGGTAAGTACATTCTCACCTGCAACATGACACCTTTTTCAAGGTTTGATAATATGTTTACAAGGATATTCATGATGATTTTATGATGATTTTCCTTAAGGGATTTCTTATGAAAGATTTTTCATGATTTTAAAGATAAGCATGTATAATGATGATATGTTTCAAAGTATGAAAAGTATGTATATATGTATCACCTAATAAGTGTTGCACACCCAATGTTATGAAATGTTATGTTATGATGTCATGTTTGGTTTAGGATTAGCTACCCTTCTCCTCTCATGACGGTGCGCCTATGATAATGTTTATGGTGCAACACTTGGGCCCTTAAGATAAAATGGATTAAGTTTTAAAATGGTCAACGTTATGAAAGATATGTTCTATGAAATTGTGCTTAAGGCACTTTTGTGATATGATGACATTGATGCTGATGATGATGTTTATGAAATGTTTTAAATTATGAGAATATATGTACTTACTAAGCATTAGCTTAATAATGTTTTATGTCATGTTGCAGATAAGGGTAAGAAAATCATGGACTAGGAGGAGGGACATGGGAAGGCGTGTGAGCAACATGAACGATGAATTGTAACCGGAAGCACGCCAAGAAAAATGATTTTATGATTTAATCAAGTTATATATATTTTTGAGCTTATATTTTTATGTTAAGTTTTTAAGAATACTTATATTAAGGTATTTTATTATTTTTAATGAATTATTAACTTCCGCTATATTTTACGTACAGTTGGTATGTTATAAATTAAGTTTTCCTTAGGAATTTGGTCACGGGCGGCCTGCCAAACTCTGTGGCCGGCCTGTCGAAGACCAGAAGTTCGGCCTGCCGATCAAATTTTTCGGCCTGCCGAACATGGATGAATTTTTGGTCCGAATTGCAAAGCCTCTGCCGGCCTGTCGGTTGAGAGAACTCCGGCTTGCCGATGACGTTCGGCCTGCCGAAGTCCCAAGTTTGGCCTGCCGAACTGTGGGAATAAATGGATTTCAAATGATGTGTTGATCAAAGAGATTTAATGTGATATTTTATAAGTCCTGATGTTTTTTTACAACTTGATAAACCTTTATTAATAAATAAGTTCATGATTGGTTTAAGTATAATTGAATAAATTATGATATGGAATAAGTTAAATATTGTTATTCTAAACAATGATAAGTAAAAAAAAAAAACGTATGAATGGATCCTGGTAATGTAAGTTTAAGTACTTTTAAAATCAATAGTAACGATTAAGTTTGATATTATTTATATGATTAAAGTTTATGCATGTATGAATGTAAGTATGTAACGACATCTGTGACGTCCGAATTAAGGGGCGTTGCACCGAAGTATGTGGCAGCTAGTGATGCTTCGAAAGAAGCAGTGTGGCTCCACAAGTTCCTTGGGGATCTTGAGGTAGTTCCTGGTATGGATATGGCGGTATCACTGTACTGTGATAATAATGCGGTGGTAGCTAATGCTAAGGAACCAAGATTTCACAAGAAGAGTAAGCATATTGATCAGAAGTATCATGTGATAAAGGACTTCGTTGAGGGCGGGCATGTTAGGGTGTGCAAGATCGCGTCAGAGGACAATTTAGCTGATCCATTTACAAAGACACTTACTGGGAGAGTCTTCGAGAGGCATGTGGAAGCTATGGGGATGTGAGATTTGCTGTATTTACTTACTTAGTGCAAGTGGTAGATTGTTAGATATGTATGCCCTAAGGAGTAAAAATGTAATACGTTTTTGGAGACATTTTTATCAATAAAGAATTTATTTAGTTATATATACCAAATCTTGTCCTCTTTACGTTCATATTTGTTGAATGCATGTTAAGCAAACAATAGTCTGAGACTGTCGGTCTAAACCTTAAGAATTGGGCATATCATGGATTCATTATGTGGAAGACACGATTCTTAAGGTGACGGTCTAAAACATATGATCCGCAATCGAGAGAATAAAGTTGGGCACTTTATTCATCCAAAGATTGTTATGTTGTCTATATCTCTATTGGGAGATGGTTTGTCTTGACCATCGGAGTTGGACTTCATAAATAGAAACATTGACACGTTGTCATAGGTGACGATGTGTTGGATCAGGACACAAAGTGAATTGATTTGGATTAATAATTCTGTCTTGGCAAATCGATTCACTTTTGACAATCATTTGTATTATATCTTAATCCTGAGATGGATAGTGGGCCCGTTGTCTCGACTTGTGTCTTTTGATGTATCAAAGGGTGACTCCTACATCTCAATAGTGGTATGCATGCCGGTACGTTGGAGGCATGACTCTTGATAGCGTAGACTTGTTATTCATAGATATGGAATCCATAGCTTCACTTTAGGAGTAATGATATCCTCTTATATGCGTTATCCTGTAATTGAAAAACTGGAGCGCTTAACCATTTGGATACATAGGTGTAACCGAATGGTATACTATCTTTGGATGGTAATTTTTCTAATGGTGAGATAATGGAACGTAAGATAAAAATAATCGGGAAGGTAAGACAGAACTTGTCCTTAAGCCGATTATGGATTATCATATGGGGATACAATACACTATGATATGTCATGGAGACTTAGCTATATGGGCTTCGTAATTCTATAAAGTTTGAGAGTGCAGCTCCAAGCTTTTAGTAGAGTAGCGTTGGAGTTGATAATTGTGAAATGTATATCTGGGATATTGAGTTTCATAATTATCGAGAGCTTGAACTTTATAGGTCCATTTTGGTCCCTTTGCTAGTTCACAAAATCCTGTAACAATACGGCATGCTTTTTCAATAATTGGTGACTTATGTCGGATTTATCGGATTGGTTTAAAATTTGAAAGAATCAAATAATTCATGTCTATTTATTGGTTGTATTAATTTTATAATAAAATTAATTTAAGATAAACTTGTTGAATTATTGGGATCGGATAGTTCTTGTCTGTTTATCGGTTGATTTAATTGGATAAATTAAATCAAGATAAACTTGTAGAATTATTGTGAATTGATTTATTTTCTTAGAGATTATCTTGATAAAGTTTGCTTTGATCAGATAATTTCTCTATTGGGTTATTTGAATCAAAACTGAGACTTTATCCTATAGAATCTCGGGTGGAAAATAAAAGATTTGCGGAGATATTTATACTGCAGTTCGGCCTGTCAATCTACGTGTTTGGCCTGTCGATGGGGCCTGTTCGGCCTGTCGATCAGCGAGAGATAAGATTACACGTTTTCACGTAAATCTTATCAGATATTGATCTAAACTTGATTCTGTTTCGAGTTTTTAAGACCTAATCTGATAAGGACTGACCCCAAGACCAATCGCTATATAAAGGGAGTAAGTCTCATGAGTTACTCAGATCAATTGAGAGATTAAGAGTGATACTCTTCTGATGAGCATCTGAAAACTCCCTAAGAGCTTTTGTTTACAAATCACGAACACTAGCTTTGGGTTCTCTCGATTGGTTGGAAGGAGAGTCACCGATGGAAGAGCTGTACGTGTGAGCCCACACTCACTCCGATCGTGGATAGAGAATAGCAAAGAAGACCAGTTGGTTGAGGCTCTTCTAGAACGTTACTTCTCTTCACGGGTTGCGGAGGTTCTTCGGCACTAAAAGTTAGTAAGATCTGTTTAATTTATGCATATAGCATGTCAAACTTGTGTTTTGGAAAAATACTCTGATGTTAAAATTTTTAAAATTCCCACTGTGCACCTCACACTATTTTTTCCAACAACCTATGAGAGCTTGAGAATTAGCAAGGAGAAAATTAAGCCTTTTTATGAAAAAATGATCTTCCATAAGACTTTTGTTGTGGGACAAAAAGTTCTTCTATTCCATGCATGCCTTAAGTTGTTTTTAGGTAAGTTACATTCTCGTTGGGTTTGACCATTTGTTGTTACTAATGTCTTTTCCCATGGTGTAGTTGACATACAAAGCATGAAGATAGGAAGCACATTCAAGGTGAATAGACATCGTTTGAAGCCATACAATGAGGGATTTATGACACACAATGTAAAGGAAGTATCGCTCAACGAGCCGGCCTACCTTCATGAATGAAGCAAGTCTGCGCCAGGCTGAGGACACTAAACCAAGCGCTTATTAAGAGGCAACCCAACAGATGGAAAGCACGTCATAATAGATTTGATCTCTCTTACTCCCATCCATTTTATCTTTTTATTTTTACATTTTTTTTTGTAGTCTTCAAAAAAAAAAAATATCAAACCTCTGCCAATTAGTTAAGTCCTTTGCACTTAATATTCCTTTTATTTTTAAAACTTTAAGGACAATGTTCAGTTTAAGTTTGGATGTATAGCACAAAAAAATCAAAAATTAAAAAATTAAAAAATGTTTTGCGTTGATGTTTAACGTCAATGATAGAACTTATTTTAAAATGTGTATAGCTCTTGAAAAATGATAAACATTGTGTCCGTGTGTGCTTGATTCATTTATTGGCTATACTCTGCTTAGGTTTCTTTGAACACTTAAATACACATAACCATGATCACTTAGCTGTTTACAAGCTTAGAGAATGTTTATGTGAATTTTGCAATTTTTAAAAGATGTCACAAATTCTAGAACTCGTCTAATTATCTCTCAAAGTAAAATCCTAGGCTACATGATACTAAGGATATAATTTAGGCCATCTTTGGACCATTTGAGCCTTTCTGAGCTTACCCTGTGATACACATTTTATTCCTAGTCACCTCATTGAGCTTTATGTTTCCCTTTTCTTTGTCACCCACAAATTATGACTTAGCTGTTATTTATTTTCTATCCTTTTTAACCATCCATCCATAAGCATGTCGATTATTTGTGACACAGTATGAAGTTCATTCTTTGTTCATGGGAGGAAGGATGGTGTGGTGATATTCTCCTATGTACACTACTTTCATTGTAACTTATGATTTCCATAAAAAAGCAAAAAACAAAAAAAAAAAAACATGGATGATAGTAGAAGGCAAAGTTCAAGTTTGGGGGTGTTTTGTAATTGGGATGTTGATTTGTGCTCATTAAAGATCAAGTGAATAATGCATGAGTTTATAAGTGATTTGAACCTCACTTATATCCAAATATCCTACACGTTATCAAGCCATACATTACAAGCTTTATAAGTTTCAAATGGTCAGTAAGTGTTTTGTTGCCTACATTATGGGAGAAAGATATGAAAGACAAGCTTATGGAGCTCTATTTCCTTACCCAGAGATCTCACTTCAATCACTGATTTGCGTAAACTCACCCAAACTACAATAACTAAGTGTAATTGGTTATTCACACACGCACTTAGAGAGTCTAAGTAAGATATAGTCAGCATTTGAAATGAATTATACACATTCATTATGTTTTGAATTTTTCTTGAGCTATATAAGTTGTGAAAATATTGAGGCCTATAAATTGATCAACTCATTACTTGTGTGTTCTTGTGTATTTACAATTTTGGTTTTTCTTTTATCTTTTGCTTAAGGACAAGCAAAATGCTAAGTTTGGGGGCATTTTGATAACACACAAAAGTGAACGTGTTCATAAGTTTGAAATAATTTATTTCACTTTATTTCTTATTAAAACCTCTAATTAAGCATTTTTGTGTGTTTCTAACATTTTAGTGTGATTTTTGTAAAATATGTTCAATTTCATATTTTGATTGTTTAAATACATTTTTAGTAATTTTTAGAAGTATTTTTAAATGTTAATTATATTTCCAGTCATAAGCTTAATTAAGTTTTATTTTGATTTTGATTTTAATCTTTATTTTTATTTTAAAGTGTGTCTTTAGTTTTAATTTTGTGTTAAATGTGTGTTTCTTAGTATTTACTTATTTTTAGTAATTTTTATTTTGTAAAATAACTTTTTCTTTTGGTTTATTTTGCAACGATTGTTTGAATTAGGGGCAAAAATTGAAGAAAACATACAAAGAATTATTGAATTCAGACTAAAGAATTAATTTTAGAAAGTTTTGGGTAACTATCATTTAGTTTGAAGAACTTTAGGAGAGCAAGGGTTGAAGCCACACCTGAGCCGATACCCCCATGTGCCTGGAGCCAGAGCCGAGCCACATCGAAGCCCAATTGCAAAGCCGAGCCATGACAAGGGAGAGGGCACTCACTTGGGCTGCTCACTGCAGCCTCCTATCCACTACAACCCTGCTCACATGTACACCCGATCTCATCTGTTTGTGACGCATACTTGACAAGATCCAAAGGCTCTAAAGCACCCAGTTTTCTCCCTTGTCCTAGCCATCGCTTTGGTCAAAAGTTCAAGAGATCAACAGCTTAAATTGGTCCATTGTCTTCTTGATAACACCCTCGTCGCATAGGATTTCGAATCCATTTTTTTCTCTTTAACTATAGTGAGCAAACAGGAAGAAAGAAGAAGAAAAAAATTTATTTTATGCATCAAATTGATGCATTCCTAGAAAAGAGGGCCGAAATTTTTTGTAACTTGTTGCAAGATAGGCTGAATTATTCACCTACTCTGGCAGAATATGATGATCCTTTCGTGTTTTATCTATCAAATTTTGAGAGGAATCACATAGGTCTACCTATAAAAAGGCGGTAGTCCTTTAGTTCAAATCATCAATTCTTCAATCAGTGTTTCATTCAGAAAGTCAATAAACACTCCGAATTTTGAGAGAAAAGAGGAAATAGAGAAAGAGGAAGAATCCAAGGAGGTTTCTACAACAAATTCTTAGAGACCATCACCATTCTTTAAATAACGCCAATCTTTTGAGCTACAAATATTGTTAGTTTTTAAGTTTTTGTTATTATTTTCAATTATGTCTAGCTAAATTTTTTTTTGGTTAAAGGTGATTTCAAAACCTTAAACATGATTATGTAACTATTTGTATGAATTATTTTCCAAGTTTTCAATTTGGGATTGTTTATGTCTCACTATAATTAATGCTTATGGTTATTTTCATGCTAAATTTAGGTACGCAACTAAATGAGACCAAGAAATCGCCTAATGATCTGTTAAAAATCTAGATCCATAATTGTCTTGAATTTTTAACCAGTATTGATACACAGTAGAGTTTTAAAAATTTTAAATCAAAGTTCTTTTCTAAATAACAAGGTAGACATACTATATCTATAAATTAATAGAAGATCTTACGTACCTCTAACAATTAGAACCGTACTTCTAATAGCAAAAACTTCCATAGCACTGCTACAGAGAATCGTGATTGGAAAAGCTTCAACCAACTATTTTTCTTTGATATTTTCTTTTCCATGACCAGAGTGTGGATGGGCACATGTCGTTCAATGCTCCTTTTGGCAACATCTTATTCTAACCATAGAAGAGAAAACTAAGAGCTAAGATTTATGATGTTGAATAACAACCTTCTAGGAATTTTAGAGTCTATCTCTAAAATACTCTCTTTAAATTTTTATGATGATTTAAATAACAATAAGAACAAGTATCATATTTATAGTAGCTAGCTGGGAGTCAATTCCACTCAGATAACGATTCTAAATTTGAAACTAGGACAAAATATCAAAATGAGTAAAAACACGTATCAAGATTTTTGCTCGGTCAGCATGCCGAACCTGGCCACCGACTTGCCGATCCTAACCATCGGTCTTCCAATCCTAACCACTGGCCTACTGGCCGTACTGATTTGCGTAACAATTTATGCTGAACTGGCTTGTCGAACAAGGACATCGGCCTACCGGCTGATGCAGATTTGGAAATCTTTATATATCTTACTTATATGGGAATCTTAGATAAAGCGTTAGTTTTAATTCACATATACTAATTAAAAAGTTATCTGATTAAAACAGTTATATACAAATAATCCTATATCAAAAAATATATATATTCAAATAATTCAACATTTTATCTTGAATTTAATTCACAAAATTAATCCAACCAATGAACTAATATGAATTATTAAATTTCAATCAATCAAATTTAAATCAATCTGAGAATTAACATAAGTTACCAATATGTAGGAAAATATGTCGTATCGTTACAAGAAATATTGTGAGCTAGCAAAGGGGACTCATGGGCATATATTGATCAAGTTTCTATAATTATAAAATAATATATTTCAAATACATATATTTTATAATTATCAACTCTAATGCTATTCCAATAAAAACTTAAAGCTGTACTCTTGAACTATATAAAATTACGAAACTTCAATAAGCTTATCATCCATGACATATTATATTATGTAACATCCCATAGGTTATTCATAATCGGCTTAAGGATAAATTCTATTTTATCTCCTTAATTATTTTTATCTTATGTTCCATTGTCTCAACATTGGAATACTTACTATCCATAAATAATATACTATTTGATATCCAAATGGTTGAGCGCTCTATTTTTTTAATTACAAGATAATGCCTATAAGAGAATATCATTCTCTATAAAAAAAGCTATGGATTCCATATCTATGAATAACGAGTCTATATCAATCAAGAGTTATGTCTCCAATGTATCGATATGCGTACCATCATCTAATTTAGGATGTCACCCTTTAGTACATCAAAAGCCACAAGTCAATAATACGAGCTTATTTATTCATTTCAGGATTAAGATGTGACACATATGATTGTTTAAAGCGAATTGATTCGAACAAATAGAATATAAATCAAATCAATTCAACTTTTTGTCCCGATCCAATATATCGTCACCTATGACAATATACCAATGTTTCTACTCGTAGAGTTTAACTCCGATGACCAAGACAAGTCATCTCCCGTTAAGGATGTAGACAACATAACAATCTTAGCATGAATCAAGCGTCCAATTTTATTCCCTCGATTGCGGACCTTATCATTTAGATGATCACATTTAAGATTCAAGTCTTTCACATAATTTGGCCATCATGAGCACGATCTTAAAGGCTTAGACTGATAGTCTCAAACTTTTATTAGCTTATCATATATTCAATATAAATGAACATAAAGAGGACAACATTTGAACATGAAAATAAATAATAAACTCCTCATTGATTAAACGTCTTCAAAAACTATTATATCATTTAATTCTTAGGGCACCTAGTCTAATAGAATGAACCAAGCTTGTGAGTTTATTGCTCAGATTTACCTATCTTTTTCAACTTAATGCTTCTGTTAGATTAAATCTAGAGTACTTGTTCTAGGTTATTTAATGAAAAGAAATTTAGTAAAAGGATTGTTTTGCTCAACTACAAAGTAAGGAAAGATCGGGTTAGTAGAGCCTGTTGCTATTTATGGTTGGTAATTTCAACTAGAAAAATTGGAAATAATTCTACAACAACTGCAAAATTATTGTCTAACAGCAGAGAATGAACATTTAACCAGTTTTATCAATTTTGCTTATAAATTCTTGAATTTTGTTATAATTTTAGTTATTCACAATTATTATTCTAAAGTGAATTTTGAATTTAAATTTTGTTAATTTAATTTTGTTATTGTAATTTTCTTTTTAATTATTTTTTACATTTTTTTCACATTTTAATAATCATTTATTTTGCATTTCAATTTTATTTATGTCATTTCATTAGTTTTAAGTACTTTAGCTATTAAATTCAAAACCCTCCCCTATTTTAATTCGGTAAAAATAAATAAATAAATAAATAATAAATATAGATAGTGAAAATTAATAACATATTAATTAGAATCAATCCTCGTGGGAACAATACTCAACTCAACATTTATATTACTTGATACGACGACGTGTACTTGCATGTACAAGAATCAATGCATAAAGTTTTTGACGCCGTTGCTCGGGAATTTAATTTTCAATTAATTTGTTATTAATTTTTTTTAGTTTCTATCAGTTTTCCTTTTGTTCATTTTTGTTTTTAGGTTTGCACATGCCTGAATGTCCATTGAAGAATTTGAGGAAAGATTTGCAAGAGTCAAACACTACCTAGAAACAGCCAACATCAAGCAACTACTTTCAACTCCTTCACCACCTTTGTCATCCTCACACACACCATTTACCCTACAACACAAGTTCAATCGAGTAGGGCACATCGTCCATGGCACATACTTGATGAGATCCAACTGTAATGCCCCCTTACGGATGTCATAGATATCGTTACATTCATCCTTGTTATCGTTAATTAAGATAAACTATTTAAATTTAAAAACGTAATTTGATGAACATATCCCAGGATCCATACACATATTTTTTTTTATAACATTTACAAATATACAATCATATCTTAAAACTACTCACATATATAATTTTTAAATAGTTTACCATTTCCAAAACAATAAGACCATAATTTAAATAAATTTAAAACAATCTGTTCAAACAGTTTGGTAGGCCGAACTCTAGACATCGATAGGCCGAACATGATTGGCAGTCCGAACTTTAACCACCGGTAAGCCGTCCGGGGCATTTCAAAACAGGGGTTTTAAAACACTTAGATTGGCAGGCCGATACAAGGTAATTGGCAGGCTAATCTTTTGCAAAATCAATACAATGTAAAAACAAGTCTTTTTACTTAATAGTGCAGAAATTAACATACAAAGAAATAAAAACATAGTTCAGAAGTTTTTTTTTAATGAAAAAAATTTCTATCTTGGCATTCTCCATTTCAATCCATTGTTCCTTGCTCACATGCCTATCCTTACCCTCCACCTATTCCATAGTCCTCTTACCTTTGTCTGCAACATGATCATAAACTAAGTAAGTGAAAGCTTAGTAAGTATACTTTCCTATCTCACAACTTAAAACATTTTATGAACACCTTTACGATACATCATAATCATAATCATCATTAACATAATAGTGCACTTAGCACAGTTTCATACAGAACATTTCCTTCATTATCATTATCCGTATTAAAACTTCATTCATTTTATCTTTAGGGGCCCAAGTGTTGCACCATTATCATCATCGTAGGCGCACCGCCATGAGAGGAAAGGAGTAGCTAATCCCAAACCAAACATGACAAGTCCAACTATAAACATAGACATAAACATAGGGTGTGCAACACTTAATTAAGTGATACATATATATAGATATACTTTTAACATATCTCATCATTGAAACGTTCGTTAAACTTTCTTGTTGCAACAAGAGTTTTCATGAGAAAACAACATGTAAAAATAAACTTAAAAATTATCATAAAACATGTTCTCAAACTTTTCGTAAACTCTTATCATGTTATAGGTGAGAATATACTTACTTGACTTGCCTACTTAAACTTTATTTGAGATGACGCCGCTACGGTCTCGATGTGCTCACTTCTTAGTGTGTTTATGTTATATATCCATATACAAATAAAAAATAAATAAATTTCATTCTCATGAAATCATCCAAAACCATATGACATTATTCATATGTCTGTCTTAAGAAATACAAAAGCATAAATACACTTTACTAACTTATAAATATTCATACAAAATCTGCAATACTAATGTCTGCCTGACCCTTATGTATTCATAATTCAATAACTCACAATTCATATATAATTAAGGCATGAAATTTTGTAGGGACATAATTAACATATATATGAATTACCTTAACTTTTCTTTAGCCATAAAAATTTCATTAGACAATTAAAATAAGTCACACTACACACAACACAAAAACTGCCAGCAACAACAAAACAGTGACAGCCCTAATAGATGCTTATAAAGTAAATTATCTATATCCTAAAATAATTTCATAAAAAATCCTACATACAATAAACACCTAAAACTATAACATATCCAAAATTTAACGTCAAATAAATTCAAAACAATTCAAAACATGCATTAGAAGTTAGAGACAAAATAAACCTTAAACACATAAGGCAGTGAGCAACATAGGTTCATCATTCTAGAATAATTAAAATAAATTTACTTTGACTCTAAAATTTTTATGACAACCTAATAACATATAAATGCAGTACCACAAAAAGTTTCCTTATCAAATAATTCATTTAGTTATACAAAAAGGTCACACAAATAAGAAGTCTAGGATTCACTGAATAGACAAGCATAAAACTAAATCTTAAAGAAAATTCATGAACACATAAAACATTCATTAAATTACTACAAAACTTTCTAGTCCATCACTTAATATATACATGAACTTATTTGCAAAATTTCATGAAAATCAACATTCATTTGCCCTACGAACAAGGAATGCCTTTTTGTAAAGATTACGAATCAGCAATAATTACACCATGAGTAGCTAAGAATAAAAATTAAATATCTTAGCATAGAAAACTCCAAATGGCGTGAAATTTTGAGGGACATCATATAACACATACATAAATATTATAAAATTTTAGAGCAAATAGAAATTCATAGACAAAGTTATGGGGGTCGGATTTAAGTGAAAAATACAATTACTGTAGTAACCTAGAATGAATTCTTAACTCGAAATGATTCCCCTCTAATTTTCTTTGAATTTGCCCAAAGAAAGACTCAATATTTCTTTCAAATTTTTGAAAAGAATAAGGGAGAGAAGTGGAAGAAAATGTGGAGAAAGAAAGAGAAAGTGTCTGAGAAAATTTTAGAGAGAAAGAGGGAGAGAAAATGATAGAGAGAGAGGGAAAAACTTACGTGAATGATATTATAAGATGGGCTAATGGTCTCTTTAATATTAGAAAATATTTTATTTTATTTTATTTTATTTTTTTGAAAAAGATGCTTATATGTGGGGGGAACGGAGCAAAATAAGGAAAAAAATTAATGATTTGCTATAACTACCAAATCTTATCTTTTCAAAATAGGAAACCTTATCACAAATTTAAATAATCTTTTTAAAAAGTCAAACCTTCCCTAATCTGAATAAAGAAAGAGATAAGAATAAACCAATTATTCAGAATTTTTAAAACAAATTAAATTAGACATCAATGCCACAATTTTGGAATTTTTTTGTTAATCTCCCGTCAGCAGCCTTTGGCCTGCCAATGGCTTGATTTAGCCTACCAAAGTCGTGACTTCGACTTGCCGATTAAATCCATCGGCATGCCATTCTGGAAAATAAATTCGGCTGTCTAAGTGCCACTTTAATGATACCAAAAATAAAATATTAAATATTTATCATGTATACATTATAAATGACATGAACACCTTAAACACATCAATTCCACGTGACTGTCACCTGTCATCATACTCAAAATAAAATGGTCAATAACATTATTTCATAAAGAAAATATTTAACGTCGTGATATATTATCATTAACCTTTACATGAAAAATTGTGGGTGTTACACCAACGACATTTGATATATGAAAATAAATAATAATCTCTTCATTGAAAAAACCTTGTTTTGCTAAAATACAAAGTAAGGAAAGATCGGGATAATAGAGCTTGTTGCTATTTATGGTTGGTAATTTCAATAGAAAAATTGAAAATAATTCTAGGAGTATCGTAAAATTATTTAAAAATGGCAAAGAATGAACCTTTAACTAGTTTTATCATTTTTGCTTAAAAATTCTTGAATTTTGTTATAATTTTAATTATTCGCAATTGTTATTCTGATTTGAATTTTGAATTTAAATTTTGTTACTTTAATTTTGTTATTGTAATTTTCTTTTTAATTAATTTTTGTATTTTTTATTCATATGTAAATTATCATTTATTTTGCATTTCAATTTTATTTATGTCATTTAATTAGTTTTAAGTAATTTAACTATTAAATTTAAAACCCTCTCCCATTTTAATTTGATAAAAAATAAATATAGATAGTAAAAATTAATAACATATTGATTAAAATCAATCCTTGTGGGAACGATACTCAACTTATCAATTATATTACTTGATACGACCACATATACTTGCATGTACAGGAATCAACGCATCAAATATTAAACAATCTCATTATTTAATAACTATAAATTAATTCATAATTAATTGATTTTGAGTATATTTATATCTAGAATTGTATAATTCTAAATTAATTAATTAAACCAAGAATTCTACTTGGCCAAATAGTGTTTACAAAGATGGTGAGGGCACTAATGGATCTATAATTTCAAGCTCCAATAAAACTAATATATTAATCAAACTCTTTAATTAATATATTATTCTTTTATTAATTCCAACATTGCTATACTAAAAATTGGAATTGCACTCTTAAAATTATATATATAATTTCTCATACTTTAGAGGTTGTCCATATGATATAGACAATACATACATTGATCCTCCATAAATAATTCATAATTTGAATTAGGTAAAATCCGCTAACCTCTCTAGTTCCTTCTTATTCTCAAGTGTCATTGATTCTCTAATGAATAATAAATTCATTACCTTAATCATGAATTGAACGCCCATAATAAGTTCAGATGAGCTTAATTGAGCGCTCATTTTAAGTCATGAATTGAGTGCTTATATAATCCAAGACTCAAATTAATATTCAAGAGAATTTTTTTATTTGCTTCTCACTGGAGAAGGAATGGATTTTATCTTTTAATATTTATTAGAGTCGGTGCCCTAAGGCACAAATACTTTATTTGTAATTAATGACATTTAGGATTAAATAAATAAATAATAATGTGAATATTTCATGTGTTAATAATGGTCCTCATATTGCTTTCATTATTATGTTTAAGCATTTAGCATCATGTGTTCTATGACTATTATAACCAAATCTTGGGATCGGGCATATATGAAGTTTATATGTGGTATAGATACGAGACCAAGACAAATAGTCTAAATTATATAGTCCACAGTCTATATATTTAACTAGGCACTTTATACATGATAAGACAATAATGGGGATCTACGTCCAATTGGGGAGACAATTTATCTAGGCTATTGGAGCGGATTAACTGCATGGTAGGCATATTGGTGTGGTAAACCTAATGGTTATCGCACACCAGACTGGGCCTAAACTGTAATTAATTTAATAATAATTTTGTTTGTCTTAAATCAATTCACTTTGATAACCATCTATGTATGATCTTCATCCTCAAGTGGATTTATGACTCTATGCTCATAGCTTGTATATTTTGATATGCTAAAGGTAGGAGTTTCGATGAATGAAGGCTCCATTGTCTATATGTCAGAGATATAACCTATATTCTATGAGAGCATAATCCATAGATATCGAATATATAGCTCTCTAATAGAGAGTTAATGTTATTCTCACAAAGACATGGAATATTTAGCTCTCTAACAGAAAGTTAATATTATTCTCACAAAGGCATTATTCGAGAATTTGGAAAAGAAAAAGGCTTAGGTCATCTAGATACTTGTGGTATCTAGATGATTTTTCATTTGCATTTATTATAAATAGATTCTCCAAGTATATGAAATAATGGAACTTTGAGATAAAATAGTCGAAAGGTGAAACAGAACTAAGTCCTTCATCTAATTATGGATAACCTATAGGGATACATATATGCATAAGAGGTTATGGACAAGACTAATAATTAAAGTCTCGTAATATGATATATTATCAAGAATGGAGCTTTGGTGCTTTAGTAGAGTGATACCAAAGTTAATAATTAAATAGATAATTAATCAGGGATCAATTTACCTATTATTATTAGAGCTTGATTATATATGTCCTTTGGATCCCAATGCTAACTAGCAAATTCCTTGACTAGTTGTGTAGAATACAGTTTACCATAGGCTAGACAAGAGATTACACTAGATGGGTTACTGAATCTACCTGTGTGTAGGCCCAAGAGTCTAGTTGCACTCTGTGTGGCACCTAGCCTAGGCCAGAACGATTGTGGGCACCAACAAGAGGGATAATTTTGAAAATTGGTTAATTACTTATTTAATTGATTATTTTCAAGATAATATTTATTCAAATTTGATTGTTTAGATTTTATGATAATTAATTATTTGAATAATTAATTTAAATCCTAATTGTATTTGAATTTTAATCAAAGATAATTATTCATAATTATTTAAGTTAGATGATTATCTAGAATAATTGGAATCTAGTTTAAATAGAATTATTTGAATAGAAATTATCCTATATGTTGCAGATAACATCCTACATGTGATTGGTTTGGATTCTATTCCTCCTCTAATAGTGATAGGTGTGCATAGTGATTGGCTTGTAGACTAAGGAATGAGAGAGAAAAATCTTCTCATAATCCTGATACGCTTCTACCTCCTCCGTATACTCTATAAATAGATGCCTCTCCTCCTCATTTGTTCTAAGTCAAAAAAAGAGAGCCTTTGATGTTTCTTTTAGAGTGAGAAAATTAGAGGAGAGTTTGTGGTGAGTTTTCTATTGAGTTGTGTCCACACACACAATGACTAGAAGAAAGAGATATAGCATTAAAGATCTGATCGTTGAGATTTTCAATCAAATGTGCTACTTTTAGTTCATCAACGGGTATGTTTAATCAGAGTTATATTTATTGTTTATAGTAACATGAGTATATTTCTAGGTGATTTATTAAATTTTTTAAAATTTCGCTGCGTCACCGAGTCAATATTTCCAACAGTATTAACATTCCTGACTATTTACTTCACTATGCCTCCCAAATATAAGGGATATGATTAGATTCTCGAATTCATACCGAGTAAATCAAAAGACATAATTTCATAAATAGGAATCTGCTAATAACTCAGGATTAATCATTTTATATATGACTATCAATTGATGTAATTAGAACTTGCTATATTTAACAGAAATTATTAGCTATTTATATTATATTATCTCTTAATCCTATAAAATCTCATTATATACAATACACTCATTTAATGACTTATTACATTAACAGTTCGGATAAGATCGTTCCTCTTAATAGAAATGAACTGCACTAGTAAAACTCAATTAAAGATTCCATACTTTAATTAAATAATTAATTACATACTACAGACGATTTTAATTATCATCCTTAAATATTATCCTTTGGTATATAACACTTATATCAAAATACATGCATACAAGTATAATAAAAATTTCAATATGTCCTTTGCAAAACTTCGTATGATGAACAAAACAAACTAACCATTTGGCTAATTGAAGAAAAGGGGGAGACGTTTACTTTAATAAAAATTCTATTCACACTCTAAATATTTCTAAAAGCACCCCAAACTAAAATATATATACATATGTATATTATATTTAAAATTTAAAATTATGTTTTTCAATATTAGAATCTATTATATTCTTAAAATACCCCTATAATATACCCCAACAAACAATTAGTATTAAAGAGCCAAATCTTATTCCTTATATCATGCAAAACAATCTCCATATTTCTAGTAATGCTCTTTTAAAAATTTTCATGTCTATAACTTTCTCTTTTTCTCGCTTTTTTTATTTTTTTGGGGGGGGGGGGGGGGCCGGGGCCTAAATCGTAACATCTATAACTTCCACATCTATAATTTCCCCTCGGCTTCCAAATCTTAAGGTTTTTTATTTTTTATTTTTTTTTGAATTTAAGATATTTAAAGTTCAAACCTTAGTTCAAAGAAAAAAAAAATTAATATATAAAAAAATTCCTTCACAGCTATATTAAACCTTTAATACTTAAGCAAAAAATATAAAAAAAAAAAAAAAGGAGAAAAAGGGAAAGTGCGCAAGTTAAACATAAACTCGTTGAAGAAGGCTGTATCAATTTTTTAATTTAAATGATAAATAACGGATCACAAAAAAAAGGACTACGCTACAAAAATATGGAAAGGGATTTGGCTTTGTTGTGGTGTGCTAAAGGGATATTTTAAGAATATAATAGATTCTAATATTAAAAAATTTTGAATTTGAAATATAATATTTTTAGTTTGAGGTGCCTTATAAAATATTTGGGGTTGTGAATAGAATTTTTCGTACTTTAAAATCAAACCTAAAACTGACTATTTACGCACATATCCTTTTTCTTTTATTTAGTTTTCCCGCAAAATATGTTTCATCGTGTTAGTTATAATAATGTTAGGAAAATGGGTTATTTGCACTATTATTCCATGAAGAAATCAACTGGTTTCATTTTTACCCTTGTGATTTAATTTTATCTGACTAACTCTCTTGATGTTAAATATATAACCCACATCAAATATATAAACTCCCCCAGGAAATTTTATATTGTTTATGTGAAATCTAACATCAAGATGACATCTAAAAGTAGTAAAAGACACAAAATAGTAAAAAGGCAAGTAAACTAGCAAAAAATCTAAAATAGGAAAACCATATTATGTTGCCTAGTATAGATTTTTATTTTCCTTTTAGAATAATTTTTTTTAGATATATTTTCCTTAAAACGATTTTATCACTCTTAAAATCCTCAAGAACCATTTAAACTTAATAACAGTGATAACTTAATAACATAGGGGTCAAAGATGTATGTTTCAAAATTAAAAACATACATAGATAACTTAATAACATAAGGGTCAAAGATGTATGTTTCAAAATTCTCAAGGTTGCTAGGTCCTTGAAAATGAATTTAGAAGCCAAAATGAGACACATGAATATTCTCATTTTTTTAAAGCGGAGATATATACTACAACATGAAAAAGCAATATAGACAATAATGTCACACTTACATAACCTCTTACCACAGGAAACACGACAAATTAATTATGATAGGCGCCACGAGTTTTTGAAGTGCTACTCCCTTAAAAACTTTTGCATTCTGTGCCATGTCGTATAAAACACACTTACTTGATCAGACTATTTTACCTTCTTACAATTTCAAAAGCTTAACCCAAAAAAAAAAAAAAAACAAAACAAAACAAAAAAACAAAATCACAAATCGATGATTGATTTCAACTAGAAAGCACGAAGAAATTGCAGACACTGATCAAAAACAAATCCAGCCATGCTCGTTGGATTGCACCACCACTAGAGACTTGATATCTCCTTGTCGGTCGAGTCGCCGACCTCCAAACGAAGAAGAAGCTTAATGTTGTTTAAACAAGAAGCATCGAGATCGCGACGAATACGATCGAGCTCGCGCTTTGGTCAATGTGGCTCCAGATCTGGAATGGAAGAGCGTCGAGGTCGCACCAAAGACCGATTGTGACGCTGCAAAGACGACCAGAGCCTAAGCATTATTGCCAAAATCTACAAAGAACGATGGAGGGAGAGGGGAGGAGCTGCCTCAATCAAGACCACTGTGGCGGGGTGCATCACGACATCACGTTGAACACCGTCGAAATCTGTGTTCGTCAAGCAATTGTTCGAGCTCTGGCCATGGCAGACAAATTTGAGTTCGCCACGATAGGGTCTGTTGATCCCGATCTGATGCCGATGAATATATCCTTTGCGTGCAAATCTCGAATTCATAGCCTTTCTGTCTCATTATTCTTTGTTCTTAATTATTTTTTATTTGTATGGTTTTGTTTTGTTTGGTGGATTTTTTATTTTGTGATTTTTTTTTTGGTAATTTTTAAGTATGTTTGTGGTGGCAATGCTGCCACTAACAATAGATACTGTCCAGTATCACGGCGAAAACTAAACGGTATCATGGCCAAATATGGGTACTATGGTTGAATACTAAACAGTACTATGATTGGATATGATACTGAGGCCCGCACATCATCATACTATAATTTATAATACCAAATATACCTCATAGCATAAATTGCATTCTTATTTTTTATTGCCACCAAAAGTATATTAGTCATTTTAATTTAATTGTTATCTTTATTTGTGGCATTTAATTAGATATTTTTTTCTGTGACACGAATAAATCCACACCAAAAAAGTGTGGCATATAACATAAATATATCTAGATATACGGGCTGGTATCACTATAGATACCTATCATTATCTTAAGGTTATATCTGGTATTCCAAATATAATGTAATGACATGGGTATAGCATTGTTTGCAAATATGTTTTCTGATGGCCTAAATAAATCCAATCGTTAACTTTGTGCTATTCATGTAAAGAACCCAAACACAACACCAACAAATAATCAGCTATGTCTGCAATTTATGAGTATTAGGCTACACAAATGGACACCCAAAATGGTACAAGAAGAAATATCGAGCATTTAGATGACAGTTTAAGTCAGGGACGGAGAACAAAACACTTAACAAACACGAAAAACGCACAAACAAGCCTGGGTAGAAAACATTACTATTACAAACTCAAATCAAACTAAACGAAACAAAAAAAAAATCTCAAACGACAACTTAAAGAAGGGAGACAATCATCAATCATCGAATGGAAGAAGAAGCATTGTCGAACCAATGTCTCCACACACGCAACTCGACTACATTTTTGATAGAAACATATACGCCGCACCACTAGGGACGAGTTCTTAAGAAAGTGGAGATGCGGCAGAAGTGATGTGCTAAGAGCCATGCAAAAACACAACAGTGCATTCGATTTCTCTCTCCAGTAATCGGGGCCAATTTTGATCGTAATTTATTTACCAACTAAAAAATGCCATCACATTTAAATGGGGTTAGGCGTGACTTGATGTCACGCCCCGGAGTACGGGAGGTGACGTGGCGGAATATTTAGATTAATTAAAGGAGAATTTAATTGAAAACCGAGAGTTTGAGAATCAAATTAAATAAAAATTAAGAAGATTTTCCACCACATTTGATAAACGAATTTAAAACCATTAAACAAATAACAATAATTGAATAAAAATAAAAAAAAACCACGCATATGGGTCCCACAACCCACAACTTGTGCACACACATGAATCTGACAATATCACAAATACAATTACAGTCCAAGTACAAATAAAGTTAAGTCTTACATGCCTTGATTAATAAATACAGAATGTAAACAAATTCTCCTATTGCTCATGAGTTCGGTCCGAAGAATCTTCTCCAAACCTAAATGGGAAACCACCTAGGAGGGGGGGAAAATTTAAAACAGATAAAACGTGAGCGAAAGGCTCAGTAGGACTAAGTTTTATAAAAATAATTTAATGCAAAGAAACATAACATTATCAGGAGTTATACAAAAAAGAAACTTGAATAAATAAATAAATAAATTGAGTAGAACCGTTCTGGCACAGAACAGTCTACTCGTCAAATCAAAACACCAGTTTACTTTTACCTAGGCAAACCATGATATCACCACCGTAGTGGCCCAGCTGGGTTTCGGGACCTGCCCCCAAGGTCGATCACGACCCGATCTCTGATATGGCATCATGCCCATGTGTTTATTATCATTATCATTCAAAACCCAATTACCGAGTGTTGTCAATTACATTCATTATGAAATTCATTTCATGTCACGGTATATAAAAATATAACCGATAAAACCATTTTCAAACAACCGTTGAAAACATTTTGATAGAAATCCTTTTCAAAGCCAAATCATTTCAAAACCAGGCTACCAAAGAAATAGGATAGAAGTCCTACCTCAGTACTCGTGCCGGTACCCCACACCGTAATCCTGGTCCGCTATACGTTAGCACCACGGAACCACGAACAATCCTAGATACAAACTAAGTCGATCAATATCTAGTTCGAAACATTCTATGTTACTAAATCACTTCATGATGTCCTAGTGTGCCATTTATATCATTAAAATCATCCTATAAGGTTGGGATTTAAATCAGGGTTCAAAACAATGAAATCGGGTAAAAATCACAAAATTTTCCATGCCTCGGTCGGCCTGCCGGACGCCCTGCTTCGGCCTGTCGAACTACACAGTTCGGCCTGCCGAAAGCAAAGTTCGGCCTGCCGAACATTTCCCCAGATTCGGCCTGCCGGTCGGAAGAACACCGGCCTGCCGATCATCACTCCGGCCTGCCGAACATGAACTTCGGCCTGCCGAACTGGGAAGATCCAGAAATCCCAGCCACGGGTTTCTCGATCCCCAAAATCCAAATCTTGTTTCTAACCTGTTTTTCTCAAATCCCAGGCATGAAAAACAACTATAGTTGATAGAAAAACATTCAAGAACATGTTTGGGATCATTTAAACAACATTTGAACTCGAAATCCTCAAAAATCCGAAAATGAGAAAAAGAGGAGAAAAATGAAAATCTTGAATCCAATCCGTTTTTCTTCAATCTAGGCTTAGATTCTAGTTGTTCTAAGCTCATTTAACACAAATCCACGGTTTTCTAAGCTAAAACAAACTTAGATTTCAAAAACACACAAAATCAAAAATTTTGTAAAAAGTTTAGAAATTTCGAATCTAACCTCGAATCGAAGCTTCAATCCGTGATCTCGGTTGCCGAATCACGTCCCCGAGCTTCCTCCTCGCTAACCCGAAGCTTGGATTCGAATGTGGTTTCAAAATTTGTGAAGAAATTAGAGAGAGAGAGAGGCTGCCGAGAGACCAAGAGAGAGGAGAGAGAGAGAGAGCTCGTGAGAGTGAAGAGAGAGAGAGAGAAGAGAGAAATAAATAGAGAAAATCGGTGGGCGGTTTTACTGTACGAAAACCATGTGCCGCCCACGGTTTTGTAAAACAGAGTATTTTTAACATTTTACAAATTGTTGTGTTTTAAAACTCAAAACATCATTTTAAATCAATAAGAAATCTTTTGAACACATCAATTTAACAAAACAACCAAAAACTAAAAATCCAACCAAATAATCTAATTAAAGTTAAAACTTTAATTATGGCACACTAATTCATCATTTACATTACATTAATATTAAATAAATTTCGGGACGTTACAGCTCTCCACCCCTAAAAGAAATTTCGTCCTCGAAATTTACAACTCATCTCAAAAACAAAACAAATGCGGATATAACTCCCGCATACCCGACTCTTGTTCCCAAGTGGCTTCATCAACCCCGTGATGCTGCCACACGACCTTTACCAACGGTATCTCACGACGACGCAAGCTAATCACTTTCCGGTCGATAATCTGAATCGACACTTCTTCGTACGTCGTATCCTCCTGAACCTGCACATCGCGAAACGAAACTATCTTATCCTGCCCAGGTGGACACTTCCTAAGCATCGACACATGAAACACATCGTGCACATGAGAAAGTTCGGGCGGAAGATCAAGCCGATAAGCGACCACACCAACACGCTGAGTGATCTCGAATGGCCCAATATACCTCGGCGCGAGCTTCCCACTCACTCCGAACCGCATAGTTCCCTTACGAGGTGACACCCTCAAGAGAACAAAATCTCCAACCGCGAATTCTAAAGGTCTACGTCTCCTATCCGCGTAGCTCTTCTGCCGACTCTGAGCTGCTCTCAACCGATCCCGAATCACCGCGACTTTCTCGTTGCTGTCACGAATCTCATCCGGCCCAAGAATAACTCTATCTTCCGGCTCGGCCCAACACACAGGTGATCGGCATGGCCGCCCATACAATGCCTCAAATGGTGCCATACCGATACTCGCCTGATAACTATTGTTGTACGCGAACTCCGCCAAATGCAAACATTGCTTCCAATTCCCGCCGAAGTCCAACGCACAAGCACGCAACATATCCTCGAGAACCTGAATAACCCGCTCAGACTGCCCATCAGTCTGAGGATGAAACGCCGTACTGAAGTTCAAATCCGTACCCAAAGCTTCCTGAAAACTCCTCCAGTACTTAGCATTAAACCTGGTGTCTCGATCAGAGGTGATGGACAAAGGAACTCCATGCAACCTCACAATGTTCTACATATACAGCTCCCCGAGAATCTTCCTGGAACACGTCGACCTAAACGGAATGAAATGCGCCGATTTCGTCAACCTGTCGACCACAACCCAAACTGCATCATGCCGCTGCTCTGTCCTCGGCAAACCTGTGAGGAAATCCATCGTCACATGCTCCCATTTCCACCCTGGAATAGGAAGCGGTTGAAGCTGACCTGCAGGCTTCTGATGCTCAGCTTTCACCTGAAGACACGTCGAACACTTGGCCACGTACTCGCGAACATCTTTCTTCATGCCTCTCCACCAATAGTGCCTCTTCAAATCACGATACATCTTGGTGCTCCCCGGATGAATAACAAACTGAGACCTATGAGCTTCATCTAGAACGGCTTTCGTCACCTCGGCGATAACTGGAACTGCAAGACGCTCCCGGAAGTACAACGATCCATCTGCATGCACGCTCCATTCCTCGAACTGCTCCCCGTTCTGAATCCGCGACCAAATCCCCTGCAAATGTCGATCCTGCCACTGACCTTGCTTCACCATCCGAACAAGAGCTAGAGTCGCTTCCACATGATACAACAAAACTCGATCACCGTCTTCATGATACTGTAGCCGATACTCACTCACTGTCACATCCCTGCTCCAGTCCTCAAAAATCAAACAAGCCAGAATCCCTGAAGACTTTCTGCTAAGCACGTCCGCTACCACATTAGCTTTTCCGGGATGATACTGCAACGCGAAATCATAATCCTCCATGTACTCCACCCATCTGCGCTGCCTCAAGTTGAGATCCCTCTGAGTGAACAAATGCCTCAAACTCTTGTGATCGGAGAAGACCTGAAACGATGCTCCATACAAGTAACATCTCCAAATCTTCAGCGCGTAGATCACCGCTGCAAGCTCTAAATCATGAGTAGGATAATTTCGCTCTTGAGGTCGTAGCTGTCTCGATCCGTACGCAACCACACGTCCATGCTGCATCAACACGCATCCAAGTCCGCGCCCTGAAGCATCCGCATAAACCTCATACGGCTCGTCACTACTAGGAATAACTAATACTGGAGCTGAAGTCAACCGGTTCTTCAATTCCTGAAAAGCAGACTCACAATCTTCATCCCACACAAACCTGACGTTTTTCCTGATCAATCTCGTCAACGGAGCTGCAATCTTCGAAAAGTCCTTTACAAATTTCCTGTAATATCCAGCAAGACCTAAGAAGCTGCGAATCTCCGCTACATTCCTTGGTCGTTCCCACTCCAATATAGCTTCAATCTTGGACGGATCCACTGAAATACCATGCTCTGAAATGACATGACCCAGAAATTTGACCTCAGTCAACCAGAACTCACACTTTTCCCTCTTAGCATATAACTGGTGCTCCCGCAGAGTCTGAAGCACGATCCGAAGATGCTGCTCATGCTCCTCCCATGTCTTAGAATACACAAGAATATCATCGATGAACACGATCACAAACTGATCCAGATACGGCCTAAATATCATGTTCATCAAATCCATAAAAGCTGTCGGAGCATTCGTCAACCCGAAAGACATAACCAGAAACTCGAAGTGCCCATACCGAGTCCTAAAAGCTGTCTTGGGAATGTCCTCTTCCTTGATTCTGAGCTGATGATAACCTGACCGCAAATCAATCTTCGAGAAGTATCGCTGATAACTCTAGTTTATAGAGTTATTTGGCCACTTTTAATTAACGAATATTACTATGTTTTTGAGAAAAATTACATAAAACATCCAACTTTTTCATAAAAGCATGATTTTATTGATGTAGGTTGAAGAAAGAAAGAAAACAAAACAAAAGGGAGCAAGAGCACAAGAAAATCCGGGACCAACTTTGCTGGCAGAGTTGAAGCGCCGCGGCGCCCATTGAAAGTGCAAGAATGGCAGAAACTCAGCGCCGCGGCGCTGGGGAAGGAGCGCCGCGGCGCTACGGCGGAAAAGAAGAGAAAAACAGAGGAGCAGCGCCGCAGCGCTGGAAAAGAAGGGCCGCGGCGCCAGAGTGATACTGAACCACGTTTTTTGGACGCAAAAACAGGGGATTTGTTATTTTAAGAGTAGTATAAATAGAATAGTTTTGGGTAGCTAGGTTATCAGTTAATTTTGGAGAGCGTTGTTTATTTTTCTTAGGAGCCGTCAAGCATTCCGGAGTAAGAAGTGAAGAATTGGTGACAGAATTTCTTGCTCTCTTAACTCTTGATGTTTGATTCAATTAAATTTTCAGATTTTATTTCTTTTTCAATTATGTTCTAATTTTCTTAGTTAGGGCTATGATGTAACCTAATCATGACAATGTGAATTTCATATTTATGCACCATAATTGATTTTATTCATGTGAGTTATGTGTTATTATGTTTAATGCTTTTAAATGATTAGCTACCATTTAAATGATCTGATGTGCATGTTCAAAACTGAGAAGGGAGAATTATGCAAATGCTTCATCTAACATATAACCATGAATTAAATATGGATAGAGATATACCATATTATTTGTGTGGCTTCATTTGGAAAGTTCATGAATCCTAATGCATTCTGATTTATTTAAATTCACATAGAGATATAGTGAGTTAATAAACTGAGTAGGTTTGCTATACCTAGAGATAGGATAGTAAATAATTTAGGAATTTCCGTCATCACATGTGTATTATTGATTGGGTTGCGTAATTTTATGAAATTCATATCTAGTGATTATGGTGAAATCAAATGCCTTAACGCCTTGTCTTATTGAAGTATCTTTTGAGATTGATTGCAATTTTTATTTTTAATTTAGTACTCTAGTTCAGTAAATTATTTAATCACAACCTCATATGATCAACTAGATAAACCTTAGAGTTAATCCAATTTTAGTACTTAGTTAGATTATTATACAACAGTCCTTGTGAGACGATACTCTTACTCACTATTGTATTACTTGATCGATAACGTGCACTTGCGTTAGTGGATTTTATGCGAACAAGTTTTTGGCGCCGTTGCCGGGGAATTGTTTGTTTAATACTAATTAATATTAATACCGGATAACCCTTGATTTAATCTAGTTTCTTTTATTTTGTTCATTTTTAGGAGTGCATTGGTGTATGAGAAGAACTAAACAAGGGGAACTTGTTAAGTTTGATTCAGAAATCGAGCGTACTTTCAAAAGACTGTTAAGAGAACAGAGAAATCGCACTGAGAAAATGGCGGATGCAGGTGAAGCTGAAAACCCTCGCCGACTTTTGAGAGATTATGCAGCACCAACTGTTCAAGGTGCCACTTCAAGCATTAGGAGGCCAGCTATTCAAGCAAACAACTTTGAGATCAAGCCATCTCTCATCCAAATGATTCAACAATTGGTGCAATTTAGTGGGCTACCTTGTGATGATCCAAACGCCCACATTGATGCATTTCTCGAAATCTGTGACACTATTAAATTTAATGGAGTGTCAGATGATGCAGTTAGACTGAGATTGTTCCCATTCTCGCTGAGGGATAAAGCCAAGAATTGGCTCACATCTCTTCCTGCAGGATCAATCACCACTTGGGATACTATGGCCCAAAAATTCCTTGGTAAGTTTTTCCCTCCAGCAAAATCTGCAAAAATGCGTAACGATATCACTAATTTCTTGCAGATGGACAATGAGTCGTTATACGAAGCATGGGAAAGATTCAAGGAGCTGCTAAGGAGGTGCCCACATCATGGATTACCAGTTTGGATGCAGGTACAAACTTTTTACAATGGGTCTAGCGCAAGTATCCGGGCTACCATTGATGCAGCTGCAGGTGGGACATTAAATAATAAAACACCTGAGGAGGCTTTTGATCTAATAGAAGAGATGGCATCAAACAACTATCAGTGGCCTACTGAAAGGCTACAAACTAGGAGAACGGTAGGAGTTCATGAAGTGGATGCATTATCTGCACTCACAGCTCAGTTTGAAGCACTTAACAGAAAGATAGACCATATGAGTGCTTCAGCTATGAAAATTCAGAATGCCATATGTGAATTTTGTGGTGGAGGACATGCCAGCAATGAATGCCAGGTAGGTAACAATTTTGCTCAACCTTCTGAAAATGCTAATTTTGTTGGAAATTTTAACAGGTCACAAAATAATCCTTATTCCAACACTTACAACCCGGGGTGGCGAAATCATCCGAATTTTTCATGGGGCAATCAAAATGCGATGAGACCACCACCAGGATTCAAGCAACAGGAGGAGAAAAAGCCGAATCTGGAAGATATTGTTGCTAAGCTGGCGACCTCTACTCAAGATTTCATGAAGAGTACAGATGCAAGACTCCAGAATCAAGAGTCATCTATCAGAAATCTGGAAATGCAAATAGGACAGATGGCTAATATGATCTCAGGTAGACCACAGGGTTCTTTGCCAAGCAACACAGAAAAGAATCCTATTGAGAACATAAAGGCAATTACTTTGAGAAGTGGCAAACAATTGGGACAAGAGGATGCTAAACAGGAGGTCAACATTGAACAAGAAGAAGAAAGTAATGAGCAATCCAAGGAAACATGCAAGAGCAAGCTTTTTCCTGATAATCCCAAGCCCTATGTGCCTCCCATCCCATTCCCTCAACGACTCCAGCAGCACAAATTAGATAAGCAATTTTCTAAATTTCTTGAGGTGTTTAAAAAATTGCATATTAACATTCCTTTTGCAGATGCTTTAGCCCAGATGCCTAGCTATGCAAAATTCTTGAAGGAGATTTTGGCCAACAAAAGGAAGCTGGAGGATTATGAAACAGTAAAATTGAATGAGGAATGTTCAGCCATTCTGCAGAATAAGCTGCCACCTAAACTAAAAGATCCAGGGAGTTTTACTATTCCTTGTACTATTGGTGACTCTTATTTCGAAAAAGCATTATGTGATTTAGGGGCTAGTATCAATTTAATGCCTTTTTCTGTTTTTAAGAAATTAGGTTTGGGAGAGGTTAAAGCAACCACTGTGTCACTTCAACTAGCAGATCGAACAATTAAGCACCCAAGAGGTATTGTGGAAGATGTACTAGTAAAGGTTGACAAGTTTATTTTTCCTGCAGATTTCATTGTTCTAGAAATGGAGGAAGATCATGAAGTTCCACTCATTTTAGGCCGTCCTTTTCTAGCGACTGGAAGAACCTTGATAGATGTGCAACAAGGAAAATTAATTCTCAGGGTTCAAGATGATCATGTCACCTTTAATGTGTTTAAAGCAATGAAATATCCCTCAACTGATGATTCTTGCTTTAGAATTGACACCATTGATAAACTGGTATCTAAGATTTTTCAGGAAGATGTTTTCAAGGATCCACTTGAAGCTTGTCTAACCCAATCTACTGGTGCGGATGTTGAGAATGAGGAAATAAGGGAATATGTAGAATTTATGGAGGCAAATCCACCAATTCCGAGGCATAAGGCATTGCAACTTGAAGAAGTGGGACAGTCCATCACAAGGCCTAAGCCATCAATTGAAGAGCCTCCTATTCTTGAACTTAAACCCTTACCTTCTCATTTAAAATATGCATATTTAGATGGCAATTCCTCACTACCTGTAATTATTTCTTCTTCTTTGACAGATCTTACGGAGGAAAAACTGCTTAGGGTGTTAAGAGAGCACAAAGCCGCAATTGGATGGAAGATTGCAGACATCAAGGGAATAAGCCCCTCCATTTGCATGCACAAAATTCTTATGGAGGAGAAATACAAGCCCACCATTCAACCCCAAAGGCGTCTGAATCCAAAAATGCAAGAAGTGGTGAAAGCTGAGGTTATCAAACTATTAGATGCCGGGATCATTTATCCTATATCTGATAGTTCATGGGTAAGTCCTGTGCAAGTTGTGCCGAAGAAAGGAGGTATGACTGTTCAAAAGAATGACAATAATGAGTTAATTCCAACTAGAACAGTTACTGGGTGGCGTGTTTGTATGGATTATAGGAAATTAAATGACGCCACTAGAAAAGATCATTTTCCTTTACCATTTATTGATCAAATGTTGGAAAGACTTGCAGGACATCAATTCTATTGTTTTCTAGATGGATATTCAGGGTATAATCAAATCCCTATTGCACCCGAGGATCAAGAAAAGACCACGTTCACTTGTCCCTATGGCACTTTTGCATATAGAAGGATGCCATTTGGTCTTTGTAATGCACCGGCAACTTTTCAGCGTTGTATGATGGCCATTTTTTCTGATATGGTTGAGAAATTCATTGAAATTTTCATGGATGATTTTTCTGTTTTTGGCACATCATTCGATTTATGCTTACATAATTTGGCATTGGTGTTACAAAGATGTGAGGAAACTAACCTTGTTTTGAATTGGGAAAAATGTCATTTTATGGTACAGGAAGGGATTGTGCTTGGACACAAAATCTCCAAAGACGGTATAGAAGTTGATAGAGCCAAAGTGGAGGTTATTGCAAAATTGCCTCCACCCACATCTGTCAAACTCGTTCGCGGATTCTTGGGGCATGCTGGATTTTATAGGCGATTTATAAAAGATTTTTCAAAAATTGCTAGACCTTTGTCTAACTTGTTGGTTAAAGATGCCCCGTTTGTGTTTTCTGATGAATGCTTGCAGGCCTTTAACACTTTGAAAGAAAAGCTTGTGTCAGCACCTATCATGGCAGCGCCTGATTGGGATTTACCTTTTGAGCTCATGTGTGATGCAAGTGATTCAGCAGTTGGAGCAGTGCTGGGCCAACGAAAGAACAAAATTTTTCAAACTATATATTACGCTAGTCGAACCTTGTCGGGAGCACAACTGAATTACACAACTACAGAAAAGGAACTTCTGGCGGTAGTTTTTGCTTTTGATAAATTTCGTTCGTATTTGATTGGTTCAAAAGTAGTTGTTTACTCTGATCATTCTGCTCTGAAATACTTACTTGAAAAGAAGGAATCCAAGCCCAGGTTAATCAGGTGGATATTGTTGCTTCAAGAGTTTGATTTGGAGATCAAGGATAAAAAGGGAACTGAGAACCTAGTTGCAGATCACTTATCTAGAATTCCCAATCATGATGAAGTGGGCAGCCCAATTCTGGAGGAATTCCCTGATGAGCAGGTATTCTCTATCAAATCCCCACGAGTCCCCTGGTATGCTGATTTGGTAAATTTTTTAGCAAGTAATGTTCTACCCCCTAATTTGTCATATCAACAAAAGAAAAAATTCTTTTCTGATGTTAAACACTATTTTTGGGAAGACCCTTTCTTGTTTAAAATTTGCGCAGATCAGGTGATAAGAAGATGTGTTTCTGAGGACG
This sequence comes from Artocarpus heterophyllus, assembly GCA_025403435.1. NCBI lineage: Eukaryota > Viridiplantae > Streptophyta > Magnoliopsida > Rosales > Moraceae > Artocarpus > Artocarpus heterophyllus. The sequence goes on from CM046343.1 coordinate 15,796,475, forward strand.
AAATGGTAAGCATTTTACAACTTTGTCATGATGGGGAGGCTGGTGGTCATTTTAGTGGTTCTAAAACTGCTGCTAAAGTATTACAATCAGGTTTCTATTGGCCCACACTTTTAAAGATGCACATTTCTATGTAGCCTCATGTGATCGATGTCAAAGAATGGGAAATATTTCTAGGAAAAATGAGATGCCTTTAAACAACATTCTTGTGTGTGAACTATTTGATGTTTGGGGTATTGATTTCATGGGACCATTTCCACCTTCATTTGGTAATGAATACATTTTAGTAGCCGTTGAGTCGTATCTAAGTGGGTAGAAGCAGCTGCTGTACCAACAAATGACACTAAGGTCGTGGTCAAATTTCTGAAAAGGAACATTTTTTCCCGATTTGGCACCCCTAGGGCAATCATAAGTGATCAAGGGTCGCATTTCAGTAGTAAGCAATTTGAGGCACTCTTGGGAAAATATGGGGTTACACATAAGGTGGCACTAGCATATCATCCTCAGACTAGTGGTCAAGTGGAAATTTCAAATAGGGAAATCAAGAGGATTTTGGAGAAGACAGTAAATGCCTCTAGGAAGGATTGGTCTATTAAGTTAGATGATGCTCTTTGGGCATATAGGACTGCATTCAAAACTCCCATCGGGATGTCCCCTTTCAGGCTAGTTTTTGGAAAAGCATGTCACCTGCCAGTGGAACTAGAACATAGGGCTTATTGGGCAACTAAACGTTTGAATTTTGATGCGCAGTTGACAGGTGAGGCTAGGTTGCTGCAACTAAATGAGCTGGATGAATTTCGGCTTGATGCTTATGAGAATGCAAAGCTTTACAAGGAGAAAACGAAAAGATGGCATGATAAGCACATTCTCAGGAAAGAATTTGCAGTTGGTCAACAGGTCTTGCTCTATAACTCTCGTCTTAAATTGTTTCCAGGTAAGTTGAAATCTAGGTGGTCAGGACCATTTACAGTAACACAAGTCTTTCCATCTAGAGCAATAGAGGTGGCACATGATACCAAAGGCAAATTTAAGGTCAATGGTCAGCGCTTGAAGCCTTGCTTTGGAGGTGGAGTTAACAGGAATAAAATCACCATCGAATTACAAGCTCCTACCAAGTGACATTGAGACAGTCTGGCTGAAGACAATAAAGCAAGCGCTTCTTGGGAGGCAACCCAAGCATTTTCTTATTTATCATGTTCAAAAAAAAATAAAAATAAAAATAATAATAATAATAAATAAATAATTTAGGTTATTTTTGTTTAACATTATCATTTTGTTTTGCAGGAGTCGAAGTCAATAAGGGAGCATCAAAACAAAAATCGCTGGTGAACTGTTTTTTTTTTGGCAGAGTCCAAGCGCCGCAGCCCTCAATTGAGAGCGCCGCGACGCTGTTTTGGAGAATGAAAAACTCGTTGGCAGAAGGAAAGCGCCGCGGCGCTATAACATCAGCGCCGCGGCGCCATGAAAAAAAAAAAAAAAAAAAAAAAGGCAGAACGACAGCGCCGCAGCGCTGGAATTCAAGCGCCGCGGCGCTGTGTGCGTGATTCCGAAAAAAAAAAAAAAAAAGTGGCTTTAAACCGAACAATCCCTCTTTCTTTCCCTCATTCCCACCATTTACTTTCTCTCTCTACAACAAAACTCTTCTCTCCCACTTCTTCTTCTCCTCCTTCTCTCTAGAAAATTTTGCCATCCTCATCCTCCAACGTTGTGCTGCCATCTCCTTTCAGTTCGTCTTTCTCTTCAAGTAAGTTGCCTCCTTGTCATATCTTTGATTTTTTTTAATTTTTGTTATTTTTATTTTGTTTATTATTTCATATTTGTGTGATTATTTTTATTTATTTATTTTTTTTCTTTAATTTGCACTTGTTAGGTTTTCTTTCATGATTCTAGTTAGATTTTGATATAGGTGGTTTTTGGTAAGTGAAATTTTGACGGTATTAGGTTCTACTCTTTAACGTGTGTGCCATACAAAAAAAAAAAAATATGGCTTCTAAGCGCACACGAACTGTAGCTTCATCATCCACCCCATATACTCGGTTTGTGAGTGAGGCCGCGAGAAAAAGACATAATAATGCTATTGTTAAGAAAACTGTAGTACCGGAGCGGGGTTTAGACTTTAGCGATGGTTTCTCTACCGTTTTTTTTAATATAGTTATGCAAAGAGGATGGAGCAAATTTCTCGAGCAACCCGAGGCGGCTGTAGTTCCACTTGTCCGGGAATTTTATGCTAATGTTCCAGAGCACACTAACCTCCAGGTAAGTGTACGCGGTAAGATGGTTCGTTTTGATAAAACAACCATTAACAGGTATTATGGGCTTCGAAATATTGATAATGATGATTATTATGAATACCTCAATGAACATTTAGATTTTGAGGAGGTTCTTGGCACCATAGCTACTGCAGGCACCACATGGAAATTAACACGGGGAGGTGAAGCGGTGTCGTTTCCCTCCTCCGCGTTAAACAGGGAGTACAAAGCGTGGTTGTATTTTATTGCATTGAAATTAATGCCTGTAATGCACTTTTCTGATGTTACCAAGGACAGAGCTGCCTTGTTATTTGCTATTGTTACAGGTAAAATGACTGATGTGGGAAACGTAATCCAAGACAGTATTCTGAGAACTGCTATGGGTTCCACGACTGGTGGTTTGGGTCACTCTTCCCTCATCACACGCTTATGCCTCGACGCCGGAGTCCCATTCGACCAAGAGGAAGAATTATTGCAACCCATGAAAATCATTAACAGAAAGGTCGTGGGAAGCTTCAGAGACCAAGAAGTACGCCCTCCGATTCGGCAAGACACTGGTGCCTCCGCCTCGAGCCAACCCCCTCAACCCGAACAAGTCACTCCCATAGCTCAACCGCCTGCTGTCCCTGCCCCTGAGTTACCAATCAGTGATCGCTTGCGTCGTTTGGAATTAGGCCTAGAATATAATATTGCCATGACGCGGGCAATTGCTCGACACTTGGGCATGGATGAATCTCAACTTCCACCTCCACCGCATTTTCCTGATCACTCTGAGCCTTAATTTCACTTGCCATTTTTATTTCATTATTTCGGTTTTCTTTTCATTCTCAATTTCTTAAGGTTTTTGTTTTGTTTGTTTTCCTTGTTGTCCAGATCACTTCTCGGAGTTCCCATGGCTGCACAAGTCCAATTGGCCTCATTTATTACTCAGGGGGTTTGCTTACCTTTTCTTCTTTATTTATACATTGAGGACAATGCTCTATTTAGTTTGGGGGGGGAAACAAAAATTTTTGTTTGTTAAAACTTGTGTTCACCCATTTTGAAACTTGAAGTGATACATTCCTGCATTGATGAATCTGGATATGATTGAATCCTTTATTTGGATGTCTTAAAATTTGTAGGAGGTATGAATTTTGTCTAAACTTGTGATGGATTTGTTGTTTAATTCTAATTCTGAATTTATGATCTATTTCTCGAGCACAAAAATCCTGAATTTTTGAATTGTGTGTATGTCCATTAATGTTCACCCATGTTTTAGAATTCATCTGATTTTCTCTCGAGGCGAAATCCTAGGCTACATCTGACTGAAAACATGATTTAGGCCATTTTTGGATCGTTTGAGCCGTTCAAGCCAACCTTGGTTAAATATCCCTAGTCACCTTGTTGAGCCTTGATGCATTAACCGTTCTTTCTTTGTCACCCACATTTGTTAAACCAGCCAATCATTTTTACCTTGTCCCACATCCCGTAAACATGTTGATTTCTGAAGAAGGTAAGCGTATTTTGGGAGGTAGAATGGAGCAAGGGAATTGTTGAGTTGTTTCTTGAAGCATAGAAGTTTTTGAGTCTCATGTGGTATTAATTTTGCTATTTAAGATCTTATTAGTTTTCATATGATTGAATTAAAAAAAAAAAAAAAAAAAAAAACAGAAAAACAACAACAACACAAAAGTGTTGAAAAAAAAAAAAGAAAAAGAAAAAGGATGAAACAACAACAGTGAGTGACTAAGAAAATGAAAGTGCATAATTGAGTGCAGTTGAGGGCGATGGAGTGAGTTTGGGGATAGGGTCTAAATTGGTTAGAAGTTGGATGGCTTGAAGAGAAGGTAAATGTTGATTGTACAGTTGAAGTGGTTTAAGGGTATACAACCAAGACGGATTCTAGTTGGAGTCTAGAAATCAACATGCGAGGGGTGAATTGAGCCTAAAATTTACTTTTATCTTACCTCTAGCCCAGCCTAACGTTACAAGCTTAATAAAGCCCTAATGATTTTTAGTTGGATGACTAGCCTACATTAGTGGAGAAAGAAATGAAAGGTGAACCTATGAAACATGTTTCTGTGCACAACTCATCAAAGCTTCTCAGAGTAATGTGGATGTTACTGAACTGCATACAATTTGAAAAGAATGAATAACACACACACACGGGTCATGAAATTAGAATTAGTCTTAAACAGCAAATCGATCTCACTGTTTGAATGGAATTTGTTCTTTTCTGTGAATTGTAAGATGGAAAAATTTTGGAGGACATCTTGAAGGATTTGTTGGTCCATGTTTGTGTTACTTCTTGATTTTGCTCGAGGACTAGCAAAAGTTAGTTTGGGGGGATTTGATAACTCTAGTTTATAGAGTTATTTGGCCACTTTTAATTAACGAATATTACTATGTTTTTGAGAAAAATTACATGAAACATCCAACTTTTTCATAAAAGCATGATTTTATTGATGTAGGTTGAAGAAAGAAAGAAAACAAAACAAAAGGGAGCAAGAGCACAAGAAAATCCGGGACCAACTTTGCTGGCAGAGTTGAAGCGCCGCGGCGCCCAAAGAGCAGCGCCGCGGCGCCCATTGAAAGTGCAAGAATGGCAGAAACTCAGCGCCGCGGCGCTGGGGAAGGAGCGCCGCGGCGCTACGGCGGAAAAGAAGAGAAAAACAGAGGAGCAGCGCCGCAGCGCCGCAGCGCTGGAAAAGAAGGGCCGCGGCGCCAGAGTGATACTGAACCACGTTTTTTGGACGCAAAAACAGGGGATTTGTTATTTTAAGAGTAGTATAAATAGAATAGTTTTGGGTAGCTAGGTTATCAGTTAATTTTGGAGAGCGTTGTTTATTTTTCTTAGGAGCCGTCAAGCATTCCGGAGTAAGAAGTGAAGAATTGGTGACAGAATTTCTTGCTCTCTTAACTCTTGATGTTTGATTCAATTAAATTTTTAGATTTTATTTCTTTTTCAATTATGTTCTAATTTTCTTAGTTAGGGCTATGATGTAACCTAATCATGACAATGTGAATTTCATATTTATGCACCATAATTGATTTTATTCATGTGAGTTATGTGTTATTATGTTTAATGCTTTTAAATGATTAGCTACCATTTAAATGATCTGATGTGCATGTTCAAAACTGAGAAGGGAGAATTATGCAAATGCTTTATCTAACATATAACCATGAATTAAATATGGATAGAGATATACCATATTATTTGTGTGGCTTCATTTGGAAAGTTCATGAATCCTAATGCATTCTGATTTATTTAAATTCACATAGAGATATAGTGAGTTAATAAACTGAGTAGGTTTGCTATACCTAGAGATAGGATAGTAAATAATTTAGGAATTTCCGTCATCACATGTGTATTATTGATTGGGTTGCGTAATTTTATGAAATTCATATCTAGTGATTATGGTGAAATCAAATGCCTTAACGCCTTGTCTTATTGAAGTATCTTTTGAGATTGATTGCAATTTTTATTTTTAATTTAGTACTCTAGTTCAGTAAATTATTTAATCACAACCTCATATGATCAACTAGATAAACCTTAGAGTTAATCCAATTTTAGTACTTAGTTAGATTATTATACAACAGTCCCTGTGAGACGATACTCTTACTTACTATTGTATTACTTGATCGATAACGTGCACTTGCGTTAGTGGATTTTATGCGAACAATCGCGAACCTCCCAACTGATCAAATAGCTCATCAATCCTAGGCAAAGGATACTTGTTCTTCACCGTAACACGATTCAGCTGCCGATAATCCACACATAACCTGAGAGTCCCATCGTGCTTCTTAGCGAACAAAACTGGTGCTCCCCACGGAGATGTGCTATTCCGAATATATCCTTTATCAGCAAGCTCCTGAAGTTGCTTCCTCAATTCCTTCATTTCTGCCGGCGCCATCCGATAAGGTGCCATAGAAATCGGTGATGTCCCTGAAAACAACTCGACACCAAACTCAATCTCCCGATGCGGTGGTAATCCTGATAACTCGTCGGGGAAGACATCCTCGAACTCACCAACCACCGGAATTGCTACACCACTACTCGAAACATAGGGCTCGCAATCTAGATTGGCAAGAAAAGCAAAACAATCTAGATTCCTTCGCCCTCCTAGACATGACTTCATGAGACGCTCACTCATTAGCCAATCACCACCACCCTGGTAAGTGATTACCGTCCCCCTATCAGACACTAGGGTCACTTTTCTAAGTTGGCAGTCCACAACTGCACTATACCTGGACAACCAGTCCATCCCTAAAATCACATCATAGGAACTCATGGGGAGTACAATCAAATCACTTTTCAAAATCTCATCCCCAATCTTTATTTTACAAGATTTACACATACAATTCACACACACCCGCCCCAAAGGAGAAGTTATAACTAGGGGTTCCTTAAACTCTTCTACTTCTAATCCCAAGGCATGTACAAAGGAACTCGAAATGAGAGAATGAGAGGCACCGGTATCAAATAAAACGCGAGCTAGAGATCTAGAAACCAAAACCATACCATCGACAACCGCGTTACCAATCTGAGAATCTGACCCTCCAGATGCCATTGCATGAACCTGCACTGGCGCCTTCCCTTTTCCTCTACCGACATTGCTGGGTCCTGCATTACTCGGCCGATACTGCTGAGATGGAGATGACTGCACACTACCTGTACTCGGAGCTCTATACTGAGGAACACTGCGCTGAAAATACTGCGGCTGTTGTCCCCGTGCCGGATATGAGAATTGCTGAGGAGAAAACTGCGGATACTGCAACTACGGGTACTGCGGAGGCGGAGGTAGGGTCTGAGGCTGAGGCTGAGACTGACGACTGGCATCCTCCCCGGTCTGCGATCCAAGACGAGCACTCCTGATCGGGCAATTCCTCTTGATGTGTCCGGGCTGCTGACAGAAATGACAATGAAAGCTGTAGGGATTGCTGCGCCCGCTGCCAGACGAACTGCTGCTGCCACTGGTTGCACCGCCTTGCTTGCCTTTCCCCGGAGCTGGACGACTACTAATGCTCTTCCTGCCACTCTTCTGCGGTCCTCCTGAAGCCTTGGCTCGGTCCTCACAATACTGCACGTAATCATTCTCCACGGAGATCGCTGACGACACAAGCTCTCCGAAACCCCTAAGCCGTAGAGCAACCAACTGCCGTCGAATAGGAGCCTTGAGTCCTTCCTGGAACTTGATGCATTTCTCACGCTCCGATGCCACAGCTGATGGAGCAAATCTAGCCAACTCGTTAAACTTCGCCTCATACTCCCGAACTGACATATCACCCTGCTGCAATCTATAAAACTCAGCTGCTTTCTGATCTCTATATCCCTGCGAAAAATACCGATCATAGAACAGATCCTCGAACTTGTCCCAACCGATATCGCCACCGCGCTCCAGACGCTTAGTTTGTTTCCACCAGGTGTTAGCGCCACCCTCAAGCTTATACGCCGCAAACTCCACACGATACTCCTCAGGCACACCAAGAGTATCAAGATGCTTCAAGATCGAATCCAACCAATACTCTGCTAACTGCGGATCCCCATTGCCATCAAAAGTCGGAATAGACGCCCGCCAAAATTCCTTAAAGAAAGCATGCCGACTACCAACACTGGAGTCTTCCGGTCTAGTCCTGGCTGCCATCTGTCGAAAAGCCGCAATCATAGACCTCATCAGGCCCTCATCATTTTCGAACTCGACGTCAGCTGTCGAACGACGTCTAGGTGCCATTCTCTCAGTTCTGAAAACAAAATTTGGACTGTCAGAGGTATTTCATTGTCAAACCTATGTGTGCACAATTCCCAAGGTTCATAACCTTGAGCTCTGATACCATTCTGTCATGCCCCAGAGTACGGGAGGTAACGTGGCGGAATATTTAGATTAATTAAAGGAGAATTTAATTGAAAACCGAGAGTTTGAGAATCAAATTAAAAAAAAATTAAGAAGATTTTCCACCACATTTGATAAACGAATTTAAAACCATTAAACAAATAACAATAATTGAATAAAAACCGCGAATATGGGTTCCACAACCCACAACTTGTGCACACACATGAATCTGACAATATCACAAATACAATTACAGTCCAAGTACAAATAAAGTTAAGTCTTGCATGCCTTGATTAATAAATACAGAATGTAAATAAATTCTCCTATTGCTCCTGAGTTCGGTCCGAAGAATCTTCTCCAAACCTAAATGGGAAACCACCTAGGAGGGAGGGGAAATTTAAAACAGATAAAACGTGAGCGAAAGGCTCAGTAGGATTAAGTTTTATAAAAATAATTTAATGCAAATAAACATAACATTATCATGAGTTATACAAAAAGGGAACTTGAATAAATAAATAAATAAATTGAGTAGAACCGTTCTGACACAAAACAGTCTACTCGTCAAATCAAAACACCAGTTTACTTTTACCTAGGCAAACCATGATATCACCACCGTAGTGGCCCAGCTGGGTTTCGGGACCTGCCCCCAAGGTCGATCACGACCCGATCTCTGATATGGCATCATGCCCATGTGTTTATTATCATTATCATTCAAAACCCAATTACCGAGTGTTGTCAATTACATTCATTATGAAATTCATTTCATGTCACGGTATATAAAAATATAACCGATAAAACCATTTTCAAACAACCGTTGAAAACATTTTGATAGAAATCCTTTTCAAAGCCAAATCATTTCAAAACCAGGCTACCAAAGAAATAGGATAGAAGTCCTACCTCAGTACTCGTGCCGGTACCCCACACCGTAATCCCGGTCCGCTATACGTTAGCTCCACGGAACCACGAACAATCCTAGATACAAACTAAGTCGATCAATATCTAGTTCGAAACATTCTATGTTACTAAATCACTTCATGATGTCCTAGTGTGCCATTTGTATCATTAAAATCATCCTATAAGGTTGGGATTTAAATCAGGGTTCAAAACAATGAAATCGGGTAAAAATCACAAAATTTTCCATGCCTCGGTCGGCCTGCCGGACGCCCTGCTTCAGCCTGCCGAACTACACAGTTCGGCCTGCCGGAAGCAAAGTTCGGCCTGCCGAACATGTCCCCAGATTCGGCCTGCCGGTCGGAAGAACACCGGCCTGCCGATCATCACTCCGGCCTGCCGAACTGGGAAGATCCAGAAATCCCAGCCACGGGTTTCTCGATCCCCAAAATCCAAATCTTGTTTCTAACCTGTTTTTCTCAAATCCCAGGCATGAAAAACAACTATAATTGATAGAAAAACATTCTAGAACATGTTTGGGATCATTTAAACAACATTTGAACTCGAAATCCTCAAAAATCCAAAAATGAGAAAAAGAGGAGAAAAATGAAAATCTTGAATCCAATCCGTTTTTCTTCAATCTAGGCTTAGATTCTAGTTGTTTTAAGCTCATTTAACACAAATCCACGGTTTTCTAAGCTAAAACAAACTTAGATTTCAAAAACACACAAAATCAAAAATTTTGTAAAAAGTTTAGAAATTTCGAATCTAACCTCGAATCGAAGCTTCAATCCGTGATCTCGGTTGCCGAATCACGTCCCCGAGCTTCCTCCTCGCTAACCCGAAGCTTGGATTCGAATGTGGTTTCAAAATTTGTGAAGAAATTAGAGAGAGAGAGAGGCTGCCGAGAGACCAAGAGAGAGGAGAGAGAGAGAGAGAAGAGAGAAATAAATAGAGAAAATCGGTGGGCAGTTTTACTGTGCGAAAACCATGTGCCGCCCACGGTTTTGTAAAACAGAGTATTTTTAACATTTTACAAATTGTTGTGTTTTAAAACTCAAAACATCATTTTAAATCAATAAGAAATCTTTTGAACACATCAATTTAACAAAACAACCAAAAACTAAAAATCCAACCAAATAATCTAATTAAAGTTAAAACTTTAATTATGGCACACTAATTCATCATTTACATTACATTAATATTAAATAAATTTCAGGACGTTACACTTGAACCCTCAACCTATGGTTAAGGTGGAGAGGCTTACAACCAACTAAAACTGCCTTCACTTGTCATGAGATCACATTTTTATTAATAGGTGTTTAACAGATTGTCACATTAATAGACTACAATTACTAATAAATTAATAACTCATGAATTGAGACGTAAAAGTTGGGGTTAGAGTTAGTATCCCTAGCATTACTCAATAGTAAATTATAGCATATGCTTTCAAAATGTATGGCTAATAATATATCATAAGAACTTACATTTTCTATAATATTAAACACCTAAAACTACTCTTTCCATCTCTCTCTCTTCTCTCCCTCCCGACACCGATGCTAGAGCCGTCAGCCGCTAAATACTATTTTAATGGTGAATATACATATTTACCAGTAACGTTGTCGGATATTATTGGCACTAATAACGTCGCCAACAGCCTGCCAATACTGTATTTATTAGTAAGTACACATTTATCGGTGATGCCAGCAGCTACCAGTTAATACTGTATTTGCCAGTAAATAAACATATTTACAGGCAGCATCATCAGATAACATTGGCACTGACAGCTAGTAACTACCGTATTTATCAGTTAATATGGTACTTAATACGGGTTTACTTAAACGACTATGACAATGTCACCAAGCCAGTAAATATAGTTGGTAGACGCTGCATCAGGCATTCTTAGTATTTGGTACTTCATTAATTTTCCAAACACATCCGATGTTTTAAGTATTTGGACAATGAAAGGGGATAAAAGTCATATTTTGGTTAATTTTTCCAACGAAATATGCATTATCGAGGATAATTTTGATATTAAAATTTGACGGATCAAATGCAAGGTGAAGGCTTATTAAGCACTTTCAAAAACACGGTGAATAAACATGGTGTTTTGAAGAAACACAAAAAGTGTTTTTAGGCGTTTGTAAATTAAGATAGGTAAAAGTGAAATTTTGATGAAACACGGTGTTTTGAGTATTTTCTAAAGAAAAATAACCTATTTATTAAGTAAATAATTGGGTTATTAAACGTAAAATTAGCAAAAATAATTTAACAAAGAAAAAAAAGGTATTTATTAAGTAAATGATTGACTTACCAAGCCTAAAATTTTACTTAATCGAGTGAATAATTTTTACTGGAAAATAATGTATTTGTTAATGAATTCAAAGTTCAAACTACGCAATTTTATAATTTACATTGAAAACAAAAAAACAAAAAACAAAAACAACAAATCCAAAAACAAAAACAAACGAACAACAGTATAATGCATGCTCATTTCTCCATCGAAAATCAGATTGGTCGAAGTGAAAGTAACAAGAATAATTGTCACTATAGTGACTGTTGAAGTAAAATTATACAGATTTCGGATCCTTGACAAGAAGACAACTAAATGAAAAAAAAAAAAAAAAAGTATTAGCTTTGTTACAGACACAATCAAAGATTGAGCAAGAGCAGGAGAAGATCCAAGCAAACCTCCTACATCAACAAGAAAACGTAATATTAGGTCAGTCCATCCACATAGGCTTAGATTGAACACAAAGCTTTGAATTTCATGAGCTCTATGTTTCCGAATTTTTCCTTTTTCCCCTTATCTTAGGAACGTTTTCATTTTTAACTTCTAAGAAATTCCACAACCTGCTTACTGGGGTTATTTACAATCACAATATAAATCCATGATCAAGTCAAAAAGATTTAAAACACGAACCCTGTCCATCCCTTAAATTCTTGAGAAACATAGAACTCGCGGAAATTCACCAGGTAGGAGACCCTTAAGGAATCGAGCCTCAGACCTTGTGCAAGTTGTAGTAAACCACGAGTCTAACCGCGCAACCAGCCCCTAGGGGTTCAGCATTATTTTATACCATAAATATCACTCTTCCTGCAACGGCCAAAGCTTGCTACTACATTTTTCGCTATTAACAACCTAGCTGCTATTTATGCTCTTGTTTAAGCTACCCCTTTAATCTCTCATTAAGTGCATAATAGACTTGGGCTATGTAATGTAGGAGTGACACAACTTTTCCTCCCAAGGGTTGCAATTTATAGGAGTGACTGATGCAATCAAACCAATTAAACATCACCAGAGTATACGAAAAATCCATCCCAAGCACCCTTTAGGCCCTTACTTGAAGTCCCTTTTGACTCTGTGGACGCACCAAAGGACAAGCTCAGGCACTTCTCTGAGGCCCAAGCCATGTAGGCCCGCCCTCACGTCCAACTTTGTTCCTAAAATCACTATCTTTTCACTTTGGAAATAATCATCATTTGTTCCGCTCAACTACATTAATCTTGCACATTTCATGAGTTACAAGTCATAAAATCAAATGTTATTTAACGCATGGATCTGCTATAGTTACTGACAACCTAAATGCTGCTCTTTACTTTTCTAAAAGTTTTATATAGAAGAACAATATCAAATTCTATGTGCTAAAAAGGGTCCAACAACATATGATACTAAATTTCCGTACAAGCAAGCAAGAAAACCATGATCACCATAGAGTCAGCAATTCGTGACAGCATTGTTACCAATCAAGTAAATTGTACAACGCATTCTAATTTCTCAATTAGTTGAGTTCACTTGATTAACCTTGGTATTGGTCGTTAATCATCAAACAAGAAAAGATCAAGTAGATCATGTCTACCCCCAAAGTAAAATGAAATGATGTAAGTAATTTTTATTTTATCACCAAAACAACAATTGTCTGAGCACAGGAAAGTTTCAATTGGCATTGCAAAATTTTCCCTTCTAATATCAGAACCGTTCATGCTTAGTGATATTATAAAGAAATGGGGAAGTCATGCTCTGTTTGATATGCTAACCCAAGGATATGCTCTATTTTATAAGGAATTTGGAAGAGAGGCACTATAATTGTACACTAATAGACGAAAATGCTAGCAGATGAATCTGAGAAATAGCAATGTGTCAACGTCAGCTAATTTGTCTCAATGCTAAGAATATGAGACCACATGAACAACTAAAGAGAAACGGATGAAACTACTATCAAATTTATGTGTTGGCAACAAACATAGTTTCAGCTTAACTGAATAAGAAAAGAACAATTGTAGACTTTCATTGAGCTTTTATCCTCACACCTATAGGCGACAGCTTGGCTTAAATATCGCTTATGACTTAGAATAGAGTCCATCTACAGGTCCTTTTCACCCGAATTGCTATGATATGGTACCAAAAAAAAAGTACGAAAAAAGTACACTCAAGGTTACGAAGTAACTTGGTAAAAAAGTACACTCAAGGTGACGAAGTAACTTAGCTGTCTACAAAGGGAAAAGTATTACAGTGTCGCATTCAATGTGACTGTAGACCGGACTATAAGGAACGGAGTATAAAACAACGAATCGAAACTACACTAAGGAAGAAGGAAGGTTAACTGACTAAAAGAAGTCAAGGAACAGAGCAAATTCTCTAATTGCCCCATTGAACAGGCAGGATGGCCTTTTTTTTCTTGTGAATGGATGCGTAAGGGTTGATCTGCTGTCAAATTTATGTGTTGGTACAAACTTAGTTTCACCATAACTGAACAATAAAAGAACATAAATAGACGCCTAGAAATTTAAATCTTAACAAGCAGAGATCAGCCTCAAAAAAAGCACATTAACACAATGGCAAGTGAATATACAGCCCAAGATCTTCATAGTCTTTCAAAATTTTGCCGCACCAAATAAATACTAACATTTTTCAAAAATTCTATTGTAGCGTTCTTGAGTAAAAGACCAAAATTGAATTGCAAATGTCCAAGATAGAGATTTAGCTTACCCTATTCAAAGAACATGAAGATGATATGCTTTAATCTATCTAGGAGTTACCCTTTGGTTCATCTGAGTCTGAATCACTTGCATTATAACCTATAAATCAAAATAACAAAAGAAAGTTAATAATAAGAATAATAACAAAGTCAATAAAAAAAGACCATGATAAGAATGATGATGTCCCCAAAGTGATGATGTCGATAGTAAATGGATAGAGATAAGACAACCTGGATGCTTATCACCAACTTTCCAAACTGAAGACCGAGTCCTAGACGCTCTTGAAATCCATATTCTTCCCTAAATTCCAAAAAGAGGCAACATTGGTTATAATAGAACAAGAGAGAAGAAACTTAAGAAAACACTAAACAACTATATAGATATGACATTAAATAATATTAAATAAAGCCAAACCCCAACGCTGCAATTGCCCATTCTCTTCCATTGATTTCCTAACTTAGTGGATTCAGATTTCCAACTCTAGTCTCTTACATTACAGTTCTGGTTAGCAGATTTAGCAGTATGAAATTATGAGTCTAGAAGCTATTTTTTTTGGGTACTTGAAAAGAACAGAATTAAAGAACAGAAACACATAAGAGGAGAATAAAGGATTCACATGTGGATTGTTAAAATTTAGAACCTGAACTGCCAAAATTTGGTGTCTTATTTTCTGTCTAACCAATGTACACATTCTATGTGTCATAGTCCGAAATCCAAAACTACCCAGTTAAATTTTACAACTTTGGTATCAAAATTCTAAATCTTAAACTTGAAAGAGGAAAAACATAACATAAGAGTAAACACCATTAAAAACCCTAAACCCCCTAAAAACACACAATCCATAAAAATAGCAAAAAATTAAAAAAACAAAAAAACCACAAAGAAACGCAAAAAACAAAAAACAAAAAAGTGAATAATCAACCAAGTAAAAATAAATACCTTCTGGGCATCTCTGGGAACGCCATAACCGCTATAATACATCTGGCCCACCAAGACCTGCATATTGATATCCCCAGCTCTGGCCTCTTTAAGAGTGTCCTTGAACCACCTCTTCACGCAATCTGTCACGACCTCCGAAAGCCGCAACCGATTGTTTTCGTTTTTGTTCTCTGAGCTGCTTTCTCTCTCCATACTCTTCTCTTTCTTCTTCTCCGATGTGGGTTTTGCTTGCTTGGGAGTTCTGAGACGCTGCGACGTCGTTTTGGCCAAGTGGGTTATCCTGCTCGTGGAAGGAAGCGATTTTCCCATACAAAAACAAAGTCAATAATAACGATGTGAGGGAAGAGAAACAGAGTTTTTTTTTTTTTTTGAGGTTTTTCTTTTACAGTGGTACTAATTTGGGCTTACCTCTCTTTCTTTCTTTTTTTCTTTTAATCTTCAAAGGAAACTGTGTCAGCTGATAGTTTGTTGTTGGGTTACTGGGAAAATAAAAGAGAGAAAAAATTCAATAAATGGGAGTTTGGAGGGGTTTATAGCGGAAGTTGCGGAGGAGGAGCTCCATGTAGTCAAAATAGGTGGCAACAAAAACGACGTCGGATGATCCAGGCATATATTATAGTCGTCTACCGTGGATAAATTTGTCTTTAGGTTGAAGTCGTTTGGAGATTTGACTTCTTGAAGTACACTCCACACCACCACTTGTGTCGTGTCCACTAATTCGATTCCACTAAAAAAAAAAGGTGTTGAAAATATATTTAGGGAACTTCTTTATAATAAATAGGATAATTAAAAAAACCTTCAAAATTATTGTGAGATTATCATAGTCCTCATGTATGCTTAAAACTCTTCAAAATTACTGTGAGATTATCATACTCATGTTGGAAATTTGGAATAAAAAGTTAAGTCTTAAAGCGTTATTTGCTCCCTCTCGGTTAAGATTGCTTATGGGAATATCATTGCATATTGCTTCCAGTATATGACAAGTTTTTTTTTCTTTGTTTCTGCACAAAGCAATAATGAAAACACACGAAGAATTTTGAATGTTGTTGTTGTGGGTAGTCTCAACGGCCAATATCCTAGAGCATGATAGTGATAACATTATGGATAGGAATGTTGAAATATGCAATCTCTTTTTAATGCATTTGTTTTTCATCCCTTCTCGATATTAGCATGTCACTCACTTCTTGTTTGTTGAATATGTTTTTACTTACATTAAGAATGACTTTTTTAGTTAAAAACCCAAAAAAAAAAAAAAAAACTATTATCACACCCCGGGGTATAGGAGGTGACGTGGTCGCGTAATTATATTAAATAAACGGGAGTTAAATTAAAACATGAATTTAAGGATTTAAATTAAATATGAAAATATGAGGAAAATATGAAACTTTTTAAAACAAGCACTTACGTTGATTAAGCAAATATGATAATTAAACAAATTAATGAGAAAATAGCAAGGAAATAAAACGAACGAGAATGGGTCCCACCGACCCACATCTTGTGCACACACATAGTACTGACAATATTACATTACAACCACAGTCCAAGTAGAAGAAAGAAAAATAAAAGGGGTTACATGCCTTGTTCTAGGAAATTTTAAATAATCTTCTAAGTCATCCTACTGCTCTTGAGTCCTGTCTATGGAGTCTTCCCTGAACCTAAGCTGATATCCACCTAGGGGGGATTTAAAAACAAACAAAACTATGAGCGAAAGGCTCAGTAAGACTATAATTTAAAAACAATTCATTATTTCAAAATCATTCAGGAAATATATATAATCAAGTAAATGATTAAAGTCCATTTAATTTTCTTACCAAAATTATTTAGTGGTCAACCAGAAGGATCATCATTTTCCTTTCCTAGGCAAACCATAAATAAATTATCATCGTAGTGGCCCAGCTGGATTTCGGGACCTGCCCCCAAGGTCGCACTCTACATGACCCGATCTCTGATATGGCATCATGCCCTCATATTTCTTTTTATCATTATTCAAACCCACTTACTAGGTATTTTCATTTATGTTCATTATGGGGTTCATTATGTAGATCATCTCAGTTCACGGTTTATAAAACAAGCAATAAAACCCTTTTCAGTCAACCGTTAAAAACATTTTGATAAACCCTTTTTGAGGACAAAATCATTTGAAACTGGGCTACCAAATAAAAGGGATAGAAGTCCTACCTCAATACTCATGCCGGTGCCCCACATCGTAATCCGGGTCTGCTATACGTTAGCTCCATGGATCCATGTACACCCTTAAATGTAAAACAATTAGGTCTATCATTATCTAGCTTAAGTCATCCTATGCTACCAAATCATTTCATGGTGTCCTAGTGTGCCATTTATATCTATAAAATCATTCTATAAGATTGGAATTTCAATCGGGGTTCAAAACAGTAAAAACGGGTGAAAAATCACAAAATTTTCCAATGCTGAATCGGCCTGTCGGACGCCCTTTTTTGGTCGACCGAACTGTGCAGTTTGGCCTACCGGAGAACAAGTCTGGTCGGCCGAACATTTTCTAGGTTCGGCCTGCTAGATAGATGAATCCGGCCTGTCGATCCTTTGAATCTGGCCTATCGAACTGAAAAAACCCAGAATTTTTAGCCACGGGTTTTGGGTCTCCCAAAACTCAAATCTTGATTTTAACCTGTTTTTCTCAAATCTCAGGCATGAAAAACATTCATAGATGATAGAAAAACATATTTGGACACTTTTGAACTCATTTAAACAAGATTTTCACACGAAATCTAAGAAAATCTGAAAATGGGGAAAAATGAAGAAAAATGAAAAATCTTGATTCAAATATGTTTTTCTTCAAACAAAGCATAGATCCTAGTTGTTCTAAGTCCCATTAACTCAAATCAAAGGTTCCCTAAGCTCAAACAAACTTAAATTTCAAAAATGCATGAAAATTTGAAAATTTGAAGAAGTTTAGAAATTTGAGAACTAACCTCGAATCGAAGCTTTAAATCACGTTTTGGTTGCCAAATCATGTCCCCGAGCTTCCTACTTGCTAACTCGAAGCTTGGGTTTGAATTTTGTTTTCAAAATTTTGAGGAAAATTGAGGGAGAAAGAGGGAAACCGAGAAAGGGAGAGAGAGAGATGAGAGAGAGCGCGTGAGAGAGTGAGGGAAGAGAGAGAAGGAGAGAGATATAAATAGAGAGAAAAGTAGGCAGTTTCACTGCGTAAAAACCGTGTGCCACCCACGGCTTGTAAAAACGATCGCCTTAGCAAATTAATTTTGTTTAAAACTTCAAAATAGCAATTTAAAATAATTTGAAGTAATTAAAATCACTAAGGAAATCAAAATCACATTAATTTGGAAAAATTCATAAAAGATCAAATTAAGTCTAAATATCTTTTATGGCACACTAATCCATCATTTTACACTTTAACATCATTAAATAAATTTCGGGGCATTACAACTCTCCACCCCTAAAAGAAATTTCGCCCTCGAAATTCACAAATCAATTTAGAAACAAAATAGATGCGGATACAACTCCCACATGTTGGACTCTAACTCCCAAGTGGCCTCATCAACCCCGTGATGCTGCCACACGACCTTTACCAACTGTATATCACGATGATGCAAGCTAATCACTTTCCTATAGATAATCTAAACTGGCACTTCCTCGTACATCGTATCTTCCCGAACTTGCACATCGTGAAATGAAACTGCCTTGCTTTGCTCAGGCGGACACTTTCTAAGCATCGACACATGGAACACATCGTGAACATGAGAAAGTTTGGGCAGAAGGTTGAGCTGATAAGCAACTACACCAACACGCTGAGTAATCTCGAACGGTCTAACATATCTCGATACAAGCTTTCCACTCACTATGAACCGCATAATACCTTTACGAGGCGATACTTTCAAGAGAACAAAATCTCCTACCGTAAATTCCAAGGGTCGATGTCGCCTATCCGTATAACTCTTCTGTCGACTCTGAGCTACCCTCAACCGATCTTGAATTACGGTGACTTTCTCGTTGCTATCATAGATTTCATCCGGCCCAAGAAGAATCCTATCATCTGGTTCTACCCAACACACAGGTGACCTACACGGTCGCCCATACAATGCCTCAAACGGTGTCATACCAATACTTGCTTGATAGCTATTGTTGTACATGAATTCTGCCATATGCAAATATTTCTTCTAATTCCCGCCGAAATCTAATGCGCAAGCACGTAACATATCCTCGAGAATCTGAATAACCCGCTCGGATTGCCCATCGGTCTGAAGATGAAATGCCATACTGAAATTCAAATCCATACCTAAAGCCTCCTGAAAGCTCCTCCAATACTTAGTATTAAACCTGGTGTCTCGATCAGATGTGATAGACAAAAGAACTCCATGCAACCTCACTATATTCTACAGATACAACTCCCCGAGAACTTTCCTCAAACATGTAGACCTGAACGAAATAAAATGCATCGATTTCGTCAACCTGTCGACCATGACCCAAACTGCATCATGCCGCTGCTCCGTCCTCGGTAAACCTGTGACAAAGTCCATCGTCACATGCTCCCATTTCCACCTTGGAATAAGAAGCGGCTAAAGCTGGCCTGTTGGCTTCTGATGCTTGGCTTTAACCTAAAGACACGTCGTACACTTGGCCACATATTCTCGAACATCTTTCTTCATACCTCTTTACCAATATTGCCTCTTCAAATCGTGATACATCTTCGTGCTCCCCCGATGAATGGTGAATTGGGACCTATGGGCTTTGTCCATGATGGCTTTCATCACCTCGGTGACTGTTGGAACTGCTAGACGCTCCCGAAAGTATAACGATCCATATGCATGCACTCTCCACTCATCGAACTACTCTCCGTTCTAAATCTGCGTCCAGATTCCCTACAAATACTAATCCTACCACTAACTCTGTTTCACCATCTGAACAAGAGTTTGGGACGCTTCCATATGATACACTGAAACTCAATCATAATCTTCGTAATACTACATCCCGTACTCACTCACTATCGCATTCCTACTCCAATCCTCAAGAGCCAAACAGGCGAGAATTCTTGAAGATTTCCTACTAAGTGCATCCATAACCACATTAGCCTTTCCGGGATGATACTGCAACGCAAAGTCATAATCTTCCATATACTCCATCCATCTCCGCTGCCTTAAGTTGAGATCCCTCTGAGTGAATAAATACCTCAAACTCTTGTGATCGGAGAAAACCTGAAATGTCGCCCCATAGCAATAACATCTCCAGATCTTTAGCTCGTGAATCACCGTCGCAAGCTCCAAATCGTCAGTAGGATAATTTCGCTCATGAGGCCACAGCTGTCTCGATCCACCATGCGTCGATGCTGTAACACCCACCTATTTTTATGTAAGGGATCACGTTAAGTTAGTAACGATATTAAGAAAATTTTAATAATAATTTATATTAATGTTATGATTTATGATTTTAATGTTACTAACTTTTTATTTCAAGTTTTATGACAGGTGACGACCGCATGGAATCGTTGTGCTCAAGTGTTCATGTTAATTTTAATGTATGCTTAATTATGATGTAATGATGATTTTAATGTATTAATGTAAGGTATTCAAAGACAGTTCGGCAGGCTGAACTTTCAAGTTTGGCAGGCCGAAAAGTCTGCCAAAGATCGGCAGGCCGAACTTGGTGGAACCGGCAGGCCGAAGTGGTGAATCGGCAGGCCGAACACAACTGACGAGCAGTTAGCAGGAATCTCTCCAAATTTATGGCTGAGATAATTACGTTAATTGGGTGATTTATTGTGATTAATTGGCATATTTATGGATTAATTTCATCAGTTAAGGAAATAAAAGGTTTGACTTCTCATTGATTGGTATTGTTTTAAATGGTTTCCCATTTTAAGAGGGAAAAACATGGCAAGTGATGAATGATTTGTTTGACTTTCCCTCTTTTCTCTCCACTCTCCACTCAAATTTAGTCCAGATTAGTCAGAAAAATTTCTGACATAAGTGAAGGTATTGAATTTTTCGTCGGTTATGCTCATTGCGTTAAAAATTTTTAACGTTCTTTTTTTTTTCCCATTTTTCTCTCATCTTCTTACTCTTCTCTCTCTCAATTTCTAAGACGTTTCTTTGTCTTTCTCTCTTCTTCTTCTCATCTCCATGAATTCCATCCTTCTTTCTCTCAAAAATTCTCTGCAAATATTGAAAGAAAAAGTTATATTTCGTTGGTTGAATTCAAGGGTTTTGAGAAGAAAGTTTTTAAGGTAAGAATTCATTTCTTTTGATGTTTCTGAAAAGTATTTCTCCTCCTCAATTCGTCTGCAATATCTTTCTCTAGGTATTGTATTTTGTTCTGAATTTTTAATATGTTATGCATGTATGTGTTACGTGATGTTCCTCCAAGTCTCAAGTCATTTCGATGTTTCTATGATAAATTATGAATTTTCTATCCTCCACCCCTCACAGTAAATTATTGTTGTTTGACTATGATGTATGAAAAAGTAATTTTTGTTCAAGGGGTAAATGTGTTTTGTTTTTCATGAAAGTTGACAAGAATGTTCATGTATATGTTATGATATAGACTGCAAAGTTTGGTAAATTATTGTTCTGAATTTTTAATATGTTATGCATGTATGTGTTATGTGATGTTCCTCTAAGTCTCAAGTCATTTCGATGTTTCTATGATAAATTATGAATTTTCTATCCTCCACCCCTCACAGTAAATTATTGTTGTTTGACTATGATGTATGAAAAAGTAATTTTTGTTCAAGGGGTAAATGTGTTTTGTTTTTCATGAAAGTTGACAAGAATGTTCATGTATATGTTATGATATAGACTGCAAAGTTTAATAATGTTTTGATGAATGTATTTTATGTTATGAAATTTCTATGAGGTTAGGTCAAGAAAACTATTTTAACAATGTTATTTTTGGATTTTTGTTTTATGAAATGTTTTATATGTTTAATTGATTTTATTGATGAGGAAATAATTTTGTGATATTGAAATGTATGATAATAAGATATTGGTATGAATTTTAAAATTAAAATATATGTATTTTAATTGTTAGAAAATGTTTTCAAAAGATTTTCATGTTTGTAATATATGAGATGTTCTTGATGATTATACTTAAGGATGCATGTTATGAATTATGTTTATATGAGGTGAATGTATATGTGATGTTAAATGAATGAATGTTATATGAATGGATGATTTACGCTATAATAATAAGTATTAATTTTATTTGTATCTTTGAATGAATAAATGGCATGAACATGCAAAAGAACGAGCACATCGAGACCGCGACATCGTCATTAAAGCATATTAAGGTTAAGTAAGCTAGTTGTTAAGGTAAGTACATTCTCACCTGCAATATGATATGTTTTACAAGGTTTGATGTTATGTTCACAATGATATTCATGATGATTTTATGGTTATTTTCCTTAAAGGATTTCTTATGAAAGATTTTCATGATTTAAAGTTATGCATGTATGATGATGACATGTTTCAAAGCATGAAAATTATGTATATATATGTATCACCTAATAAGTGTTGCACACCAATGTTATGTTATGATAAGTTATGATGTCATGTTTGGTTTGGGATTAGCTACCCTTCTCCTCTGATGAGACTGTAAAAGTGTACATTTTCTAAGGCTTAAATCATTTGTTTACGCTTTTATTTCTCATTAAATCCTCTAATTAATAGCGTTTTGTGTTAATAAGTATTTTTGTGTCTTGGTGTGAAAATATGTTTAAAAATACGTTTTTAGTGTGTTTTTATGTTTTTAGTAATTATTAGAGTCATTTTAGTGTGTTAAATAAATGTCTAGTCTGTAAATAGTCAAAACCGTAAAAGTAATGCGGTTATTTTATTTTGAGTTTTAGTATGTTTGATAGTGTGTTTTAAGTTTATAAATATGTCTTATTATATTTTTAGTAATTTTTAAAAATATTTCCAACTCATAAAAATTATATCTGTGCTAAACCTCAAGAGACTGGAAATTTTAGGAGTTTTTATCTATTTTTGTGTGTTTTATTATAAAATAAATATTTTTAATAAATATTATGCTTGTAAAATAATTAATATTAGTGTTTTTGTGATTTTAGATTTGAAATCTGGAGGAAAAACAGAACAAAATGACACCAAAACGGATAAAATCGGACATCAAATGCATCAAAAAGATAAAGAAAATCTGAATTTAAATTAAATGGGACACGTGGCGTAACAAGGACCATCGATTCACTGCCGAATTCATCTCAGACGTCTGAGGAAGAGACGCGTGTCAACGCATCATTCGGTGCGTCAGTGGAATCTCAAAGTGCGGTCCACGTGTCGAGATATGATTGGCGCGTGCTTTACACGCGCTCCCAGAGAGTGCAGCAGACGTGTCCGATCGAGTGTGGTCGTGTCCACATGCATCCGTTCTCTGAACCGTTAGATCTGAATACTTTGACTCATCCATCGGTCTTAAATCTTCGTCCCACCTGGCCCAATTTGCTAGCGTTTGACATCCGTTGGATCGTGCGATTAACGGCCACGATCAGTCCGTTTAAGTGTTGCCGTGTACCGCGAGGCAGAGAATCTCAAAGGCAGATTTGCACTCTCACGAACGCGGATCAGCGTGAAAGAAGAAGGAAATAATTCAAAATCGTCAACTTTCAACAGGAAATAACATTAGTTATAAGTGGACGTTTGCAAAATTGATTCACTATAAATACCGAGGCATTTGCCTTAGTTGAGGAAAGCCCCCTCGCAGCATGAAAATGCTATTGTAATAATTATAGTCTAGTTTTTATTTGAGTTTTCAGTCTAGTTTCTTGTAAAATATCTCCTAGTTTATGTTGTAAAAATTATGCTTAATAATATCAGTAGTACTTTATTAATTATGTATTTCTAAATTTCTTTTTAGCTGAGAGGAGAGGGGGAAATTCTGCCAAAATTATTTTAAATATTTTTGGTTTTTCTTAGTTTTCTAAGCTGTTGTAATGCCAAAATATTCTCTTAGAAGACCTAGAATTTCAATATTTTCTTAGCTAGAACTGTGCCAAAATTACGGTTTTGATTTATCGACGACATAGACTAGCACGAATAACGCTTGGGAGGACCTTGATTACTCGTAGATAGAGAATGGCTCAGTAAATGCTTAACATACTATCTTGGTTGTTATTTTAGTTAAGTTATGTTGAAATGCTGCTTATTTATTAAGTTGTGTTTTTTGCTACATTATAGACATGGAATGGCACAGTAAATGCTTGGTAAATCTTGATTTATTGTCGACATAGGATGGCATAGTGTATACTTAAATCAACTAATAAATAAAAAGCGAGACTAAAATACATTGAAGATAATTGTCAGAATAGAACCTTTGAACCTTAGCCCTATTATTATTATTGTTTTACTTCCTTAAATTGTCGTTATTATTGTTGTTACTCTGCTTAAGTTATTATTTGCATTTCTTGTTATTAAAGTTTCAAATTATCAAAATTTAAAGATGAAAAATGCTGTAAAAAAATGTGTAAATATTGTAAATACATTCTGTGAATAATAAATATTAATCCTCAAATTTTTCAGTTTAAATAAAAAGAAAAAGTTAATATAATACATGTACTGGAACTGAATAAATCCTTCATTGTGGGTTCGACCTCAGATTCACCGAGAAAATATTACTTGAGACAACCTTATACTTGAGGTTAGTTTAAAATGCGTAAATAGACGCGAGACCAAGTTTTTGGCGCCGTTGCCGGGGAAGGTATTGTTTTTAGTGCAGTATAATATTGTGTAATATATTTTCTCTTTCTTTTTATTTTTCTTTTATATATTACTAACTTTTCTTTTCTTTTGTTTTATTTCTTTTCTTTTGTTAATATCTTCTGTTTTGCAGGCATTAAGTACTGTTCACGTAGAAATCTGCATGCATTTTTTGTAAGTTACTATTTGTGATAGTTACTATTCACGTCACTGTTTTAATATTCAAAAAAAATAAAAAAAAAATATTTATATAAAAAAAATAAAAAATCATAAAAAAATCATAAAAACTTTATTTTCTCTCATTTCTTCTGTAAAATATTTATTTTGCTAGTTTTAGGTTTTTGCCTTAGAAATAAAACTTCATAAAATTTTAGATTAGGTTTTCCATAATACTTAATAAACAAATTGTGTTTTTGTGAAAAGTATTTTTTGAGAAAGTTTTGTTTGGGAACTGGTACTGGTTTGGAATTCTTTCCTATAACCAGTTCACTTTTGAAGATTCTCCTAACACCAGTCATTCCTGAAACGTTGTTCTGTCAAGGAGATTGGTTCTTAAGGAGCCTTAGCACCACCAATCTTTCCTGGGGGCATTCTTGAAAAATATAATTCGCAACTTCACAAAATCAATAAGGTAGATACTTTTCATTTACTACTCTACTCTCCCTGAGTGGAGAAAAGCTTAGTATTTGTCTATAAAATTTTGTAAATATTTAAATAATTTGTATGCCAGTTTGGTTTCGTGAGTCTAATAGTCGTAGGTTAGTTAGGAAAAGTTTAGAATCACATTTCGTCTCTGTTTTGTCTTCAAATTCACCAAAAATGGCTGATGATGAAAGTGTTCATAATGAAAATATTGATAATCAACAAATCATCAATCCTGTTGTTCGCTCAATGAGAGATTATTTGCAACCACCCCGTGAATCCACTCCATCATGTTTGGTCTTTCCTCTCAATGCTCATCACTTTAGGTTTAAACTTGGAATGATCAACTTGCTTCCCAATTTTCATGGCTTAGAATCTGAAAATCCATATCTGCACCTTAGAGAGTTTGAAGATGTTTGTGCTACCTTCACTGACCAGGAAGTTTCAAATGAAATTGTTAAGCTTAAGCTTTTTCCTTTTTCTTTAAAAGACAAAGCTAAAACTTGGCTTACTTCTTTAAAACCTAGGTCAATAGGTACATGGCAAGAAATGCAAATTGAGTTTCTGAAAAAATTCTTTCCAACACATAAGACCAATGCTTTGAAAGAACAAATTCAAAATTTTTCCCAAAATGCAAAAGAAGTTTATTTCCAAAGCTGGGAACGATTTAAAGATTTGTTGAATTCTTGCCCACATCATGGTTTTGAAAAATGGCGTTACATTAGTTTTTTTTATGAAGGCTTAACTCCTGAAACCCGTCAATTTGTTGAAACAATGTGTAATGGAGAATTCCTTGATAAAGAACCTGATGAAGCGTTAGATTTCCTTGATAATTTGGCTGATAACTCTCAATACTAGCAACATAGTAATTTTGAAGGCTCAATTAGATCTAATCTTGCTAATGCTCAAAGAGGTGTCCATCAACTTAGTCAAGAAAATGATCTAAGTGTTAAAATTGCATGTTTGACTAAAAAGATTGAAGCCATGGAACGAAGGAATGTCTAAGAACCCAAAATTGAAATTTTGTGTAGTATTTGCCAAACTCTAGGACACTCAATTTATGAATGCCCAATTTTTAAGGAAGAGTCCCATGAACAGGTGAATTACACAAATCAATTGGACCCACCTAGAAAGCCATTTCCACGCCCACATTCTGACACATACAATTCACAATGGAAAAACCATCCCAATTTTAGTTGGAGAAATGATCAACCACAACAGCAATATCAACCACCACCACCATTTCCACCACAAAACTCTCAAGGCCGACCACCATTTCCATCAAATTCTCAAAATTTTCAAAGGCCTCCACAAAATTTTTATGAAAATCTCCATTCTCGAGTCAAAACTCTTGAAGACACTTTGCAAACTTTCATTCAAGCTCAAAAATCATTCATTCAAAAACAGGAAGTTCATAACACTCGCACTTCTCAAGACATTCATGAAATTAAAGAATCCATTTCTAAACTCACTTCTTCTCTTCGCATTCAAGAAAAAGGCAAATTTCTTGCTCAACCTATACATTATCCCTCTGCAAATGAAATTGCCTCTTCTAGTTCACAAGCACAACAAGAAATGTTAATTTTGTTACAACTCTTATAAGTGGAAAAACTGTTGATAAAACTAATCTTTTAAAAGATCAGAAAGTTAATTCAACTTTGAAAAGTGCTGAGAAAATTAATAGTGATGAGGAAAATTCTGAAAAAGAAAAGAGTGTTTCAAAAGAGAAATTTGTTCCAAAGATTCCATTTCCTCAAGCTTTGCTTTCAAAAGAGAAGTTTGACAAAAATGCTGAAATTTTTGAACTATTCAAACAAGTCAAAATTAACATTCCACTTTTAGATGCAATCAAACAAGTCACATCTTATGCTAAATTTTTGAAAGATTATTGTATAATTAAAAGAAAGCATAATGTGACTAAAACTACATTTTTAGCTGAGAATGTTAGTTCCATCATTCAACATGATTCATCATTGAAATACAAAGATCCTGGTTGTCCCACAATTTCTTGCATCATCGGAAATACTCAAATTGAACATGCTTTGTTAGACCTTGGTGCTAGTGTCAACCTCTTACCTTATTCTGTTTATCAGCAATTAGGTCTAGGTGAACTAAAGCCAACTTCTGTCACATTTCAACTAGCTGATCGATCTGTAAAAATTCGAAGAGGTGTTGTCAAGGATGTGTTAGTCCAAATTGATAAATTTTACTACCCAGTGGATTTCATTGTTTTGGATACACAACCTGTCACAAATTCAAATGTTCAAATTCCTGTCATTTTGGGTCGTCCATTTCTTGCAACTTCTAATGCTTTAATTAATTGTAGAAATGGAATACTAAAATTGTCTTTTGGGAATATGACTTCAGAATTCAATGTTTTTAACATGGCACAATCACCCTCTGGAAAGTGTGAAGTGAATTTTGTTGAGAGCAATACTTCATGAACGTTTGTTGATCCCTTGGCTGATTTGGCTAATTCTTTTGATTCGAATGTTCCACCCAAGGTTGATAACCATCCTGTGAATGTTTCTGACCAATCTCTTGAAGCAAACATTTTGAATTTTGAGGCTGAATGTGAAAATGAAGTTTTTGAACAAGAACCTGAGGGTGTGGTGATGGGTGACACTATGGATGACCTCATGTATGATCTCATGGATGAAGAAGAATTTCAGCAAAGATTCTTTGCAGCTGTTGGCAACTTAACTTTTTGGGAGTGCTATCTTTTGGGAAGGTTTAGAGCAACTCTTCCAACAGTCATCAACATTGATGATTCTAACTCCGAACCAGAAACTGAAATCATAGTTATAGATTAATGTTTGTATTGTCTTTATGTTTTTTTTTATTTGTTTGTCGTATCTTTATTTTCTTTGTTTTTCCTAAAAATCAGAAAAATAGTTTCAAAAATTCATTAAAATGGTAGAAATTATGGAGGTTATAATTAGCACGATTAGTTGGTATTTTTGTATCAACAGCCTCTAGAAACGCATTTTAATGAAATAATTTTCAATGAATTTTTATGAATTTTAGATCTTTATAAAATAAATAAATAAATAAATAAAAATAAAAATATATAAAAATAATAATAATAAAAATAAAAATAAAAATTGAAAAAAAAAACTCAAAAACACAAAAATATTTTCATGTCTGAGTAATCTGTTAGGTTACTTTTCTTTGGCCCATTTTAGTTCAGCCCATTACTCTAGCATGCGTCTGAATAGTCTTCCACGTGTCTGAACAGAAGTCTACCCCTTGTCTATAAAATCTGTTACTGTGCATCCAAGCTCAGAAATCTTTGTTCTTTCTCTCTCTAAATTTCTTGTTCTCTCTCTCGAATTCTCTCTGTCTTCTCACTAAAATTTTGAGAAATTCTTCAAAACTCTTTCAAATTCTTCAATCTTTCAAACACTTTTCAATCTCCTTTTCTTCTACTTCCACAAAAATCTTCACAATCCTTTCTCGAACTCTCTCATAAAGCTTTCAATTCACTCTCAAGAATCTCAATTTCTCAATCATGGATCCGAAGTATGAGCACTTAAAGAAATATTTCCCTTCACTTTCTCAAAGAGAAATCAGAAAGAAGTACAAAACTAGTGTCACTCGTCTTTGGGTACTTTCACGTTTTAAGCTTCCTACTGATATTAAGATGTACATAGAAGGTCTTACTCGTTCAAGTGATGTAAACAATGTAGGTTTGCCTGGTATGGGTACAAGTCTGTGTGCTAGAAAAAAAAGAGCTCGTCGTATGGAGTCAAAATGTCATAAATGTTCTCGTCAAACTTGTTCTGGAAAATGTCTCTCACCTAGTTTCGTATCTAGAAATAGGGAAGATAAAATTCAGTTATGTAAAAATGGTCTTAGGAAAGAAAACTTAGAAGATCTCCGAGTTTCTCTTGAGTCCCATCCAAGTGGATACGTCTGGGGGGCTATGAAACAACTCTGGCCTCAATTTCATGAAGAAAAAGAACGTCTTGGGAATCTGACGCTAAAAGACCCAACTGTTCAATTTGCGAGAATGTTAGATGGAAAACAGACTCAAGATCCTTCTACTTCAGAACAAGGTCTGTAAGGTATTTTTCTTTGTTTCTCTGAGTGTTTGTCTTAAAAAAAAAATTGAAAATTTATTCAAGGAATGATCATAGTTTTAATGAAAAATCATCAAAATGGCTGAGTAACGGAATTCCTGGAAATGCGTTTTGATAAACAAAAGTTTTCTTCAACTCATTCTCCAATAAAATTTCATCAACAAAAATATTTTTATTTTTGTGATTTGTACAGTTATTGTTTAATAATTGTGATTGTACCGTTTATCTTATAATAATAATATCTTGACTTTTCTTCTTTTGTCAGATGCATAATTTTCTTCGGTAGGTATCTTGCGTGTCGTGTCAGATAAGCTTTGCTTCGAATTTTAAAATTTAGTCCCATTTGTCAAAAGTTGTACAGTAAAGTCTAGTTTGTCAAAAAGTTAATAGTGTTGTCAGGTACAAGTTGTCTGCAGGTGTGTCACATTTATCTGTCCTTGTCTGTCATCACAGTTGTCTTTATTAAATTTTACCCAACGTTCACTTTAGGTGTCTATAAAATCCTTTCAGTTCTTAAGTTTTTCTCAGAGCGAATTTATAAGATAGAGTCAGTAAAAAAAAGAAAGTCTTAGTCTTAGTAACTATCATGGATTCCTAGTCCCAGTCATCTTTAAAGTTCAACAATATCTATGTGTTTTGTGGTTCTAAATCAGGAAAAAACATTGATTACATAGAAACTGCATTTCATCTAGGCCATGTCTTGGCTACGAAAAAGGTAAACCTTGTCTATGGAGGAGGTAGTCTAGGTTTAATGGGTACTGTCTCTGCTGGAAGACGTTCTGGAGGTACTGGAGCTTTAGGTATTATTCCAGGTGTCCTTGCTCAAAGTCGTTTATGTGGTCCTACCATTGGTATTGAAAAAATAGTTGCAGGTATGCCTGAGCGAATAAGAGACATGGAGTTTGCTTCTGATGCTTTCATTACCTTACCTGGAGGTTTAGGAACTCTAGAGGAACTTTTTGCCATTGCTAGTTGGAAATTGTTAGGACTACACTCTAAACCTGTTGGTTTGTTAAATATAAATGGTTACTTTGACAGTTTGCTTAGTTTTTTAGATCATGTTGTGGAACAAAAGTTTCTTGATGAGTCAGGAAGAAAGATTTTTATCTCTGCCACTACTGTAGAGGAATTGCTCGAAAAAATGCATGTCATTGATCCTGAAACGGACACTGCAACATCAAAGTTCTGCGAAAAACGCAAACGAGATTGAGATCTTTCTCTCTAAACTCTACCTCTTTTAGTTTTACTTACAACATTCTTGTTTTTATCTTTGTTTATGTGTTTGTCTTTGAATAACCGCTCTGGTAAGTATATGTTGTTACTCTTCTTACTTAATCTTGTTAAACTTTGGAACAGTGTTCAATCTAGGTTGGGGGGAGAAGGTTGTGTCAATTTTTTTTTCTTTTGTGATTGAATATGGGACTAGTTTTAAAAACCAAGCGAAAAAAAAAGTGTGCTTGTTGTAAGACTTTAAGATTCATGTGTTCATAGGTCGAGATGGCTGAGTGAAGGTTTTGACCTTAAATGCGTCTCGATAATGGTCTGAAAATGAAGTCCTTTGTGTTTGTAAAATTCTCATCTCTGCATTTTTCTTTTGTAGCATAAAAGTTTGAAGATGGCTGAGGTAAGGAGTATTTGTTATTCTTGAAACGCATCTTCACCTTGGTAGAAATAGCTGAGTAATGGAGTGACTAGCATTGTTGAAACGTGTTTCTACATTATTGTAAAAACTGTGTTTGCATTGCATTTATTATAAAAAAAATAAAGAAAATAAAAAAAAAATTAAAAATCTAAAAATATTTTGGTGATTTGCCTCCTGTCCAATGACGATATCAAGATTATAGCATTTCCATGACTTAAGGAAAATTTTAAATATTATTTAAGTTTATGTTAGTTTCTTTAGTTTGCCATATGTTTTGGATGAAATTTTCCCAAAGTTTGAACACTTAATCTTGCACTATGATCTGTTATATTAATTTAGAGACTGTTTATGTTAGTATAAATTGGTTGATTTTTATAAAATCTTATAACTTGTTTAAACCCCTCTTGAGACGAAATCCTAGATAACACTAAGTTATAGATATAATTTAGGCCATCTTTGAATCGTTTGAGCCTTTGAAGCTAACCTGTTTACATTCTATATCCCTAGTCACCTCGTTGTGCTTAATGTTCTATTTTCTTTGTTACCCATATATTTAGCCTAGCCTTTTTAATAAATTCATAATCCTTTTCTTGTACCTTTCACTCATAAGGCATTTGTTCTTTCAAGTGAATTCGGATTTATGAGGTTAGGATGAGTTAGGGATATCCGCTACCTCTGTAAAATATGTATGTTTATTGTAGCTCTTCAGTTATTTAAAAACAAAAAACAAAAACAAAACAAAAACAAAATAAAAAAAAAAGAAAAAGAAGAAAGTTAAATAAAAAGTGGTTGACAAAGGAAATTTCATTTCGAGTTTGGGATTGTAAACTTTGGGAATTAGATTATACATTTTACAGGTTCGGGATTTTTGTAAGTCTCTTATGGGTGAACTAAGCCTCAAATATATCTTCCGTCATACCTTTAACCCAAGCCTTACATTACAAGCTAAATAAAGTCCTAAAGGTCTTTAACAAGGTGTTATTCTACATTAGTGGAGAGAGGGATGAAAAATAAATTTATAAGAATTTATTTCAATAAATTAAGATATATTAATATAAATTTATCTAGTTAATATGCATTGATTAGTAATAGAAATTCACATACACGGAGAGGAAAATTCATCTTAAATAATTGACAAACTCTAGAAATGAATCATAACTTAATTAATGTTTACATCTTTACTTTGAGGCATGAATATGAGATAAACTCTGAGGAAAATCAGTGAGGAATCGCAAGTAAAAAAAAAAAAATCTTTTGTCTGTTTTAAGTTTTATCGCTTTAGTTGCTAGAGACTAGCAATAAGCTGGTTGAAGGGTGTGATGAGATTGTAAAAGTGTACATTTTCTAAGGCTTAAATCATTTGTTTACGCTTTCATTTCTCATTAAATCCTCTAATTAATAACATTTTGTGTTAATAAGTATTTTTGTGTCTTGGTGTGAAAATATGTTTAAAAATACGTTTTTAGTATATTTTTATGTTTTTAGTAATTATTGGAGTCATTTTAGTGTGTTAAATAAGTGTCTAGTCTGTAAATAGTTAAAACCATAAAAGTAATGCGGTTATTTTATTTTGAGTTTTAGTGTGTTTGATAGTGTGTTTTAAGTTTATAAATATGTCTTATTATATTTTTAGTAATTTTTAAAAATATTTCCAAGTCATAAAAATTATATCTATGCTAAACCGCAAGAGACTGGAAATTTTAGGAGTTTTTATCTATTTTTGTGTGTTTTATTATAAAATAAATATTTTTAATAAATATTATGTTTGTAAAATAACTAATATTAGTATGTTTGTGATTTTAGATTTGAAATATGGAGGAAAAACAGAGCAAAACGACACCAAAACGGATAAAATCGGACATCAAATGCATCAAAAAGATAAAGAAAATCTGAATTTAAATTAAATGGGACACGTGGCGTAGCAAGGACCATCGGATTTACTGCCGAATTCATCTCAGCCGTCCGAGGAAGAGACGCGTGTCAACGCATCATTCGATGCATCAGCAGAATCTCAAAGTGTGGTCCACGTGTCGAGATATGATTGGCGCGTGCTTTACACGCGCTGACAAAGCTGCAGCGTGTCCTAGAGAGTGCAGCAGGCGTGTCCGATCGAGTGTGGTCGTGTCCACATGCTTCCGTTTTCTGAACCGTCAGATCTGAATACTTTGACTCATCCATCGACCTTAAATCTTCGTCCCACCTGGCCCAATTTGCTAGCGTCTGACAGCCGTTGGATCGTGCAATTAATGGCCACAATCAGTCCGTTTAAGTGTTGTTGTGTACCGCGAGACAGAGAATCTCAAAGACAGATTTGCACTCTCACGAATGCGGATCAGCGTGAAAGAAGAAGGAAATAATTCAAAATCGTCAACTTTCAACAGGAAATAGCATTAATTATAAGTGGACGTTTGCAAAATTGATTCGCTCTAAATACCGAGGCATTTGCCTCGGTTGAGGGGAGCCCCCTCGCAGCATGAAAATGCTGTTGTAATAATTATAGTCTAGTTTTTATTTTAGTTTTCAGTCTAGTTTCTTGTAAAATATCTCCTAGTTTATGTTGTAAAAATTATGCTTAATAATATCAATAGTACTTTATTAATTATGTCTTTCTAAATTTCTTTTTAGCTGAGAAGAAAAATGGAAATTCTGATAAAATTATTTTAAATATTTTTTATTTTTCTTAGTTTTCTAAGCTTTGTAATGCCAAAATATTCTCTTAGAAAACCTAGAATTTCAATATTTTCTTAGCTAGAACTCTACCAAAATTACGATTTTGATTTATCGACGACATAGATTGGCACAGATAATGCTTGGGAGGACCTTGATTACTCGTAGATAGAGAATGGCTCGGTAAATGCTTAACTTACTATCTTGGTTGTTATTTTAGTTAAGTTATGTTGAAATGCTGCTTATTTATTAAGTTGTGTTTTTGCTACATTATAGACATGGAATGGCACAGTAAATGCTTGGTAAATCTTGATTTATTGTCGACATAGGATGGCATAGTGTATACTTAAATCAACTAATAAATAAAAAGCGAGACTAAAATACATTGAAGATAATTGTCAGAATAGAACCTTTGAACCTCAACCCTGTTATTATTGTTGTTTTACTTCCTTAAATTGTCGTTATTATTGTTGTTACTCTGCTAAAGCTATTATTTGCATTTCTTGTTATTAAAGTTTCAAATTATCAAAATTTAAAGATGAAAAATGCTGTAAAAAAAATGTGTAAATATTGTAAATACATTCTGTGAATAATAAATATTAATCCTCAAATTTTTCAGTTTAAATAAAAAGAAAAAGTTAATATAATACATGTACTGGAACTGAATAAATCCTTCCTTGTGGGTTCGACCTCATATTCACCGAGAAAATATTACTTGAGACAACCTTATACTTGAGGTTAGTTTAAAATGTGTAAATAGACGCGAGACTAACGACGCGCCTATAATAATGTATATGGTGCAACACTTGGGCCTTTAAGATAAAATGGAATAAGTTTTAATATGGTCAATGTAATGAAAGATATGTTCTATGAAATTGTGCTTAAGGCACTTTTATGATATGATGATGATGATGATGATGATGATGTATATGAAATGTTTTTAAATTGTGAGAATTATATGTACTTACTAAGCATTAGCTTATTCAAGGTTATGTCATGTTGCAGATAAGGGTAAGAAGATCATGGATTAGGCGAAGGACATGGGAAGGCGTGTGAGCATTAAGCACGATGAATTGTAACCAAAAGAACGCCAAGAAGAAAGTTTTTATGCTTTAAATCAAGTTTTAAGAATACATGAA
Organism: Artocarpus heterophyllus; assembly: GCA_025403435.1. NCBI lineage: Eukaryota > Viridiplantae > Streptophyta > Magnoliopsida > Rosales > Moraceae > Artocarpus > Artocarpus heterophyllus. The sequence continues at coordinate 15,831,217 of CM046343.1, forward strand.
CTATGTTTTTATATTTTATTTCATCATTTTAAGAATTTTGATCTCCTGCATTTTTTATGAAAAGTTGGATTTGTTTTAAAATTAAGTTTTCTGAAAAACTTTTGGCTCAGTCGGCCTGCCGAACATTATTGGTCGGCCTACCGATGTTTGAAAGTTTGGCCTATCGATCACGTTTTCGGCCTGCTGAACGTCGATAAGTTTTTAAGCCAGATTTGCCAAGCCTCTACCGACGTGCCGGTTGAGGAACTCTGGCCTGCCGATCATGTCCGGCCTACCGAAGTCCCAAGTTCGGCCTGTCGAATTGTGGGAGCAAGTAATTTTTAAATGATGTGATGATTAATGAGATATGATGTGATGTTTTTATAAGTTATGATTTTACAACTTGGTATATCTATTTTATTAAAGCAAGTTTATGATTAATTTGAAGTGTAATTGAATAAATTATGGTATGGAATAAGTTAAGCAATGTTATTGTAAAAAAAAAATGCATGCATAGATCTTGGTTATGTTTGTTTACAATTAAAAGTATCGTATAAGTTTTGTAATTATGTTTATGTTTAAAGTTCAAATAAGTATGAATGTATGAATGTAATGACATCTGTGACGTCCGTAAGGGGGCCTTACACATGCTACATCAACACGCATCCAAGCCTGCGTCCTAAAGTGCCTATGTAAACCTTGTACGGCTCGTCACTATTGGGAATAATCAACACTAGGGCTGAAGTCAACCAATTCTTCAATTCTTGAAAAGCGAGTTCACATTCTTCATCCCACTCAAACCTGTCATCTTTCCTTATCAATCTTGTCAATGACGCTACGATCTTCAAGAAATCCTTTACAAATTTCCTATAATATCCTACAAGACCCAAGAAGCTACGAATTTTTGCCACATTCCTTGGACGATCCTATTCCACTGTGGCTTCGATCTTGGACGGATCCACAGAAATACCAAGCTTGAAGATGACATGACCCAAAAACTTAACCTCTGTTAACCAAAACTTGCACTTTTCTTTCTTGGCATACAACTGGTGCTCCTGTAGAGTCTAAAGCACGATCTGGAGATGTTGCTCATGCTCCTCCCAAGGCTTAGAATACACTAGAATGTCATCGATGAACACGATCACAAATTGGTCCAAATACTACTTGAATATCCTGTTCATCAAATCCATAAAAGCTGCCGCAGCGTTTGTCAACCTGAATGACATTACCAAAAACTCAAAGTGTCTATACTGGGTCCTGAAAGCTGTCTTGGGAATATCTTCCTCCTTTACCCTGAGCTGATGGTACCTTGAATGCAAATCAATCTTCGAGAAATACTGTAAACCTCTCAACCGATCAAACAACTCATCAATCCTAAGTAAGGGATACTTATTCTTCACCGTGACTTGATTCAGCTGCCGATAGTCTATACATAACCTGAGAGTCCCATCATGTTTCTTAGGAAACAAAATCTGTGCTCCCCTGGTGACATACTATTCCGGATATACCCCTTATTAGCTAGCTCCTGAAGTTGCTTTTTTAATTCTTTCATTTCTGCCGGCGCCATCCAATAGGGTGCTATACAAATTGGTGCTGTACCTGGAAATAGCTCAATACCAAATTTGATTTCCTGATACGATGGTAATCTTGGCAACTCATCCGGGAAGACATCTTCGAACTCATCTACCACTGGTATCACTGCATTTCTTCTCAAGACACTAGGCTCATCCTCAAGACTCGCAAAAAGGGCATAACAAACCATGTTCTTTCACCCTCCGAGACATGACTTTACAAGATGCTCACTCATCGACCTATCACCACCACCATAGTAGGTGATCATCGTTCCTTTATTAGACACTAGGGTTACTTTCCTAAGCTGGTAGTCTATAACTGCACTATACCTGGACAACCAGTCCATCCCTAAGATTACATCATAGGAACTCATGGGGAGTATAATCAAATCACTCTTCAAAATCTCATCTCCAACCTTTATTTTACAGGCTTTACATATACAATTCACACGCACCCGCCCTAAGGGTGAAGCTATAACTAGAGGTTCATCAAACTTTTTTGTTTCTAATCCTAAGGCATATACAAAGGAACTCGAAATGAGAGAATGAGTGGCACCCGTATCAAACAAAACGGGAGCTAATGATTGAGAAACCAAGACCATACCATCGACGACTGCATTGCTGGTGTGGGCATCTGAACTCCCTGTCGCCGTCACATGAACCTGAACTAGAGCTTTTCCCTTTCCTCTACTAGTATTACTGGATCTTGGATTAGAAGACTGAAACTGCTGTGGCGGAGGCAATTGCACGCTAGCTGCACTCGGTGGTCGATACTGAGGAACATTATGCTGGAAGTTCTGCGGCTACTGAGGAGAAAACTAAGGGAACTGGAGCTAGGGAAACTATTGAGGTGAAGGTAGAGTCTGGGACTGAGGCTAACAACTGGCTTCCTCTCTGGTCTGAGATCCCAAATGAGCACTCCTGATTGGGCAATTCCTCTTGATGTGACCTGGCTGCTGATAATAATGACAATGGAAGATGTAGGGATTACTGCTCCCGTCGCTTGATGAATTGCTGCTACCATTGTTTGCGTCGCCCTGCTTGTTCTTACCCGGAGTCAGACGACTACTAGTGCTCTTCCTGCCGCTCCTCTAGGGCCCTCCTGACGTCCTTGCTCTATCCTCATAGTACTACACGTAATCACTTTCCACGGATATCGCTGAAGACATAAGCTCCCCAAAACTCCTGAGTCGTAGGGCAACCACCTGACATCGAATAGGAGCCTTGAGCCCATCCTGAAACTTAATGCATTTCTCACGCTCCGATGCCATTGCCGATGGAGCAAATCTAGCCAATTCATTAAACCTTGCCTCGTACTCCTAAACGGACAAGTCACCCTGCTGCAGTCTATAGAATTCAGCTGCCTTCTGGTTCCTATACCCTTGTAAAAAATATCGATCATAGAACAGCTCCCCAAACCGGTCCCAATTGATATTACCATTGCGTTCCAAAAGCTTAGCTTGCTTCCACCAAGTATTTGCACCACCCTCAAGCTTATATGCAGCAAATTCCACACGATATTCGGCTGGCTCACTAAGAGTATCCAAATGCTTTACGATTGAATCTAACCAATATTCTACCACATGCGGATCACCATTTCCATCGAAGGTCAAAATAGATGCATGTCAAAATTTCTTAAAGTACGCATGCCGGCTGCTAGCATTAGAATCCCCTGGCCTGGCCCTAGCTGCCATCTACCGAAATGCAGCAAACATGGCCCTAATCATGCCCTCATCATTTCTGAACTCAGCATCAACTGTCGAATGTCACCTAAGTGTCATTCTCTCACTTCTGAAAACAAAATTTAGACTGTCAGTGGTATTTTATTGTTGTACCTATGTGTGCACAATTCTCAAGGTTCATAACATTGTGCTCTTATACCATTTTGCCACGCCCCGGGGTACGGGAGGTGATGTGGTTGCGTAATTATATTAAATAAATGAGAGTTAAATTAAAACATGAATTTAAGGATTTAAATTAAATATGGAAATATGAGAAAAATATGAAACTTTTTAAAACAAGCACTTACGTTGATTAAGCAAATATGATAATTAAACAAATTAATGAGAAAATAGCAAGGAAATAAAACGAGCGAGAATGGGTCCCACCGACCCACATCTTGTGCATACACATAGTACTGACAATATTACATTACAACCATAGTCCAAGTAGAATAAAGAAAAATAAAAGGGGTTGCATGCCTTGTTCTAGGACATTTTAAATAATCTTCTAAGTCTTCCTACTGCTCTTGAGTCTTGTCTGTGGAGCCTTCCCTGAACCTAAGCTGATATCCACCTAGGGGTGATTTAAAAACAAACAAAACTGTGAGCGAAAGGCTCAGTAAGACTATAATTTAAAATCAATTCATTATTTCAAAATCATTCAAGAAATATATATAATCAAGTAAATGATTAAAGTCCATTTAATTTTCTTACCAAAATTATTTAGTGGTCAACCAGAAGGATTATCATTTTCTTTTCCTAGGCAAACAATAAATAAATCACCACCGTAGTGGCCCAGCTGGGTTTCGGGACCTGCCCCTAAGGTCGCACTCTACACGACCCGATCTCTGATATGGCATCATACTCTCATATTTCTTTTTATCATTATTCAAACCCACTTACCAGGTATTTTCATTTATATTCATTATGGGGTTCATTATGTAGATCATCTTAGTTCACGGTTTATAAAACAACCAATAAAACCCTTTTTAGTCAACCGTTAAAAACATTTTGATAAACCCTTTTTGAGGACAAAATCATTTGAAACTGAGCTACCAAATAAAAAGGGTAGAAGTCCTACCTCAATACTCGTGCCGGTGCCCCACACTGTAATCCGGGTCCGCTATACGTTAGCTCTGCAGATCCACGTACACCCTTAAATGTACAACAATTAGGTCTATCATTATCTAGCTCAAGTCATCCTATGCTACCAAATCATTTCATGGTGTCCTAGTATGCCATTTATATCTATAAAATCATTCTATAAGGTTGGAATTTCAATCGGGGTTCAAAACAGTAAAAACAGATAAAAAATCATAAAATTTTCTCATGCTCAGTCGGCCTGTTAGACGCCCTATTTCGGCCGGCCGAACTGTGCAGCTCGGCCTGCCTGAGAACAAGTCCGGTCGACCGAACATTTTCCAAGTTCGGCCTGCCAGACAAATGAATCCAGCCTCCTAATCCTTTGAATCAGGCCTCCTGATCCTTTGAATCCGGCCTGCCGAACTGGAAAAACCCAGAATTTCTAGCCATGGGTTTTGGGTCTCGTAAAACTCAAATCTTGATTTTAACCTATTTTTCTCAAATCTCAGGCATAGAAAACATTCATAGATGATAGAAAAACACATTTGGACACTTTTGAACTAATTTAAACAAGATTTTCACACGAAATCTAAGAAAATCCAAAAATGGGGAAAATGAGTTAAAATGAAAAATCTTGATTCGAATCCATTTTTCTTCAAACAAAGTATAGATCCTAGTTGTTCTAAGTCCCATTAACTCAAATCAAAGGTTCCCTAAGCTCAAACAAACTTAGATTTCAAAAATGCATGAAAAATTAAAAATTTGAAGAAGTTTAGAAATTTGAGAACTAATCTCGAATCAAAGCTTTAAATCACGTTTTTCGATTGCCAAATCACGTCCCTGAGCTTCCTACTCACTAACCCGAAGCTTAGGTCGAATTTTGTTTTCAAAATTTTGAGGAAAATTGAGGGAGAAAGAGGGAAACCGAGAGAGGGAGAGAGAGATCATGGGAGAGAGAGAGATGAGAGAGAGCGCGTGAGAGAGTGAGGGAAGAGAGAGAAGGAGAGAGATATAAATAGAGAGAAAAGTGGGCTGTTTCACTGCGTGAAAACCGTGTGCCGCCCACGGCTTGTAAAAACGATCGCCTTAGCAAATTAATTTTGTTTAAAACTTCAAAATAGCAATTTAAAATAATTTGAAGTAATTAAAATCACTAAGGAAATCAAAATCACATTAATTTGGAAAAATTCATAAAAGATCAAATTTAGTCTAAAATATCTTTTATGGTACACTAATCCACCATTTTACACTTTAACATCATTAAATAAATTTCAGGGCGTTACAACTATGCTACTACATCTCAACATCTTGTGCTTAGTATAAAAATGTTTTGATGAGTTCCACAACATTAGGGCTAGGGAAGATTGGAAGACGTGTTTTTGAGCTTTTGGGGTGTGAACGCGAATATAGATATCATGATGGGAATAAAATCGTTTGGCTCATGTGGTGGCTACATCGCAGGATCCAAGGCTTGCTTCTTACGCAATTTTCACCGTTACCGCATTAAACAATTTGAGTAATCTGGGAAATAGCGATTTAAAAGTGATGCAGCGGATCAAGAAGAAAAGATTTTACGGGCCTAACGCGGAGGCAGGATCGAAAAACCCCACCTAAGAAAAGCTCTTCAAAAGAAAAATCCCTAACTAGAAGATAAAACACTTAAATTTGTATTCAATATTAATATTTTAGTTACTTACGCTTAGTTAAGGAGGATATTTATAAGCCTCTTATAAAACGATAATAAGAATAACAACTAAAACATATGACATATAAAACAAATAAAGCTATATGTATAAGCTAATACAAATGATAATGCAAATATAAAAAAATGGCTACTATAGTTATAATCTCTTTACATCAAAAAGTCTCATAAAGATCAATGAAAAAGGAAAATAGAACTCTAATTATTTTCACCGTTTATATCCTTGCAATTTACAAGAATTCTTCCCGTCGCCGAATGAATTATATCAAGTTTAGAGCCATTGCTCAGTGTTATTTTAATCAACACCGAATTGCATTGATTAATTGATTCTGGAGTTATTCAGGAGCTTTATTCAATACTTGGAGTACACTTGTCCTTCTCTATTGGCATCACCAGCTGCTCAACAAATAATGTCCACTCGCTAGAAACCCTTCTTTGATCCCGCTTCGCATGGGCCTTCGCATCTTATGATGATATTGTTGTTGTAAATATGATGCATGAAACAAAATTTGTTGTATATTGTATACTCTCAGAGGACTTAGATGTATTTGCCAAAATAATAAAGAGATTACCCCAAGAGCTTGACAAGAGATGCCCTATAGACAGTAATATTTGATAATTTAGATAAGAATTGCACATCAATGACAAATAATAAAAATTTTTGGAAACATTTTTAATGTAACTACAACGTGCAACCTAATTTTACATATAGGTTTTCTCAATAGCACGTGCGTACTCCTGCATTGTAGTTTATAAGTAAGGTCGTTGGGATATTTTATAACTAGAGCCAACTAATTCACACTTTGGCCTTTATTATTTAGCTGATCAATGTCTCTTCGATTTATAATCAATTGGCAACTTTTTTTGGTATAAATTATTGATCAGAATAAAAAAAATAAAAAAAAAACCCTTACCAGATCAACGTGACGACTAGAATTTGTGGATAGATGTGAAAACTGTTGCTTTAAAAGAAGCATATTGTTTTGTATGTTTTCCCAAAAGACCACCTGTCAATATTGTTGTAGGCTAGAACTAACAATTTTCAACTGTTACAATGTAAAGTAAAATTTTGTTATAGTTTAAAACTTGTTAGAATTCTTAATTCTAAATATTCATAAATCTATAGAACCTTAGAATAATCATATCACAGTCTTAGGATTATACCATACTGGATTATCAAAAACTAATTATGAATAAATACCTATATCCATGGTAGCAGCTATCAACTCTTTTATGGAATTTCTACGATGATAGACGAACGAGATGGACAGCTTATTGTCTTTCTCAATCAAACACCTTAGTCTTCAATGGGTTCTTTCTCTTCTTGATGGGGAGAGTAAAAAGCTTTTAAATGATTTGATGTCTTGAGACCATAACCTAATAACGCCTTTATATATTTTTCCACAAGGGTCCCATAAAATCTAGTTATATCAGTATTGAGTATCCACTCATTAAACCCATACTTGGTTAATAGTCTATTGACTTTCCATAAATAGACCTCTTAAATTAGCCCACTATAATTAAATAGCTATAATATAATTGTTATGTTAATATGTTGCCCATAACATAATGAGAAACTAAAATTTCCCAACAATCTCCCACTTGGGCTACATATAATTCTTGAAACAATTATATCATAAGTTCCTAAGATGCACAACTTTATGCTATTTATCTTTAAGCTACAGTTTTTTAGTTGCAATCTGGTCCATCTCCTATATTAGCATCTCCTATATTAGCATGGAATCAAAGCGGCTTTTGTCACACATAATCATCACTAAACCTTCAATAGTCACCATACCAACATATTCGATGACATAGATCAACTATGAATGAGTAGCCTGGAAATTACATACAAGATGATCTCAAACATGCCTATTTCCAACTAGTCTTACTTTAGTCTTTAGTGAGATCAATCTAAAAACTTTAAACGCAATGCAAAAACTGCATATAGAAAATAAACAAATTCAGAGATAAACCATAAACCATCAACTTTATTCTGTAGAAAATCAAAGCAAACTTATAAATGTTTAAGTAAAACGTAGAACATCCAAAGTTAACTCCCACTAAACCAAAGTATCATCAAATAAACCAACACCCATATGAGTAGAGTGCTCATAAAAAGACCTTGGGTTGTAAGTCTTTAATCAATGGATTCGCTTGCATGGAGTTTGTCCTTATATGTTCTATGGAAACCTGACCACTCTGAACTCTCTATTTAACAACCAGAAACTTGATGTCAATATGCTTTGACATTGTAGAGCTTCTGCTGTTGTTGGAGTATAGGACTAGTCGATTATTGTCACTATCTTTAATGGCCTTTCAATGCCACCTACGATATGCAACCTAGTGACAAAGTTCCGCAACCATAGTCCATGATTAGATGCCTTATAACAAGCTATGAATTCTACAACCATGGTTGAAAAAGCTATAAGTTACTGCTTAGCACTCTTCCAAAAAATAACTGCACCGGCCAACATATAAACATAGCCCGACATGGAACATTACTGTCTTGGCATCTTGCATAATCAGAGTCAAAATACCTGATGATTTGCAAACGGTCTGATCTCCGATAGGTAAGTACGAAGTGTTTTGTTCTCTGCAAGGAACGCATAACCTGTTTGGCTACTTTCTAAGGTTCCATTCCTAGCTTACTTAAATATCTACCTAATACTCCTACTATAAAAGTTATGTTTAGATGTGTACAAACTTGAGCATACATAACTTCCTATAGCTGGCGCATAAGGAATCTTTTGCATTTCTTTCCTTCCAAGGTCATTCGTAGGGCATTGACCAAGACTAAACTTATCTCCTTTAGCTACAAGCGTATCTCCTGATGAACAATCTTTCATGGTGAATTTACTTAAAAACTTTTCGATATAGTTTTTTTGGATACCTCAAGAGCGATCTCACAGTATCTCCATACCTAATACAAAAGAGGTATCCCTAAGATCTTTCATCTCAAAATTCTTTGTCAGAAATCTCTTGGTTTTGTGCAATAAGCCCATATCACCACTAGCTAGTAGAATATCATCAACATACAAAATTAAAAAGATAAATTTACTCCCACTGAACTTGTGATATATACAATAATCAACCACATTTACCTTAAAACCATACAAGATAACTACTTGATGAAACTTGTGATACCATTGATGAGAAGCCTGCTTGAGACCATAAATGGATTTCTTAAACTTGCAAACAATACACTTTGAATCTTCAGGTACAAAGTTTTTGGTTCAACCATATAAATCATTTCATCAATGTCTCTATTTAGACACATTGTTTTAACATCTATCTGATGTAGCTCTAAATCAAAATGGGCCACAAGTGCCATTATTGTCCTAAAAGAGTCTTTTGATGAAACTGGAGAGAAAGTATCTTTATAATCTATGCCATCCTTTTGAGTGAAACCTTTGGCGGCTAGACAAGCCTTATATCTTTTGACATTTCTTTTCAAATCCCTCTTAGTTTTAAATATCTATTTACAACCAATAGGGCTTCATACTTTTAGGCAACTCGACAAGATCCTAAACATCATTGTCATTCATGGATTTTATCTCATCTTGCATGGCATCAATCCATTTTTGAGAGTTTAAACTTTGCATAGCTTATTAGAAGTTGATTAGATCATCTTCTGTTAAGCCCACATCAACTTCATGTTGTTGGAGAAAGATGATATAATCATCTGAATCACACTTCTTCATTCTCTAATGGATCTCCTTAATGGCACTTCTTGAGGTTGTTGAGTTTGCTTTGTTGGTGCATTAGGAAGAACCTCATTGTTATCTTGTTCTTGAATAATGTCAAGAATAGGAGCCTGATCATCGTTGTTTTGTATTGGAGTTGACTCTTTAACAATGGTAGGAATTAGAGCTTAACCATTTTCAATAGTAATTTCTTCTTCAAGGACAACATTCCTTGCTTTATCTTGCCCTCTAAACTCAACATCCTCAAGGAATCTCACATTTCACATCTCAAAAGAGGATTTGCTAGTGGGATCATAAAACTTAAAGCCCCAAGAAGGCTCAGCGTATCCAACAAAGTAGCAACTAACCACTCTTGAGTATAATTTCCTTTCATTTGGCCGATAATGTTGTTCCTCAGTTGGACAACCCTAAATGTGAAAGTGCCTAATGCTAGGCTTTTTGTCTATCCATAACTCATAAGGGTTTTGGCTACTGCTTTTCTTAGAACAATGTTAAAGTGCTTCTTTCCAAAGTGATTCAAATAAAGAAAAATGACAATCATGCTTCTCACCTTGTCCTTAAGCGTCCTATTTCATCTCTCAACAATAGCGTTCATGCGATTTTGTCTGGCATTGTGTATTGTCGGATGATTCCACATTCTTTTAGGTAAAGGGCGAAGGATCCTGGACGCTATTCTCTAGATTTGTCATATCTACCATAGTACTCATCATCACGGTTAGATTTGACAGCTTTAATTTTCTTGCCAAGTTGAAATTTAGCTTTGGCTTTAAATGACTTGACATTGTCCAAGGATTGAGACTTCTCATATATTAAATATAGATAACTGTATCTTGAATAGTCATCTATGAACGTAATGAAATACTATTGGCCCTTTCAACAAGCCATAGGGCATAGACCACAGATATTAGTATGTACAAGTTCTAAGACGTCTTTACATCTATCGATACCCAATTTCCTTATGTTTGTCAGTTTCCCCTTGATGCACTCAACGCAGACTTGAAAGTTTATCAAAACTAGGGATCAAGAATTATGCTAGACATAAGTCTCTGAATTCTCTATTTAGAGATATAACCTAAACGCTTGTGCCATAAGGTGGCGGAATCCTTATATAATTTACACTTTGCACTACATATACTAGTATGTAGTATTTCATTATAGGAATTAACAATATCAAGCATATAAAGATTATCAAATAAAGAACCGGTACTAATAAGATTTGAAATTTGAAAAAGACTAACTTTATTATTTTCAAAGGAACAAGAATAACCAGATTTGTCTAAACTAGAAATAGAAATTAAATTTTATCCAAAAGACGGTGCAATATAAGTCTCATTGAAATCCAAATAAAATCCAATCTTCAACAACAATCTAAAATGTCCTATAGCTTCAACTACAATTTTTTTGCCATCGCTTACAATGATGAATCTTTCAGATCTTTCAGCATCACTTGGCGATCAACTCTACAAGCAACCCTACATAGACATACTTATGTGAATAGTAGCATCAAAATCTACCCACCAAGTATCTTAGGTATAGAAGCTAAATTAACTTTTGAACAAACCAAAGCCAGATGCTTACCCTTCTTCTCATGCCAAACGGCGTATTTGGAACACTCTTTCTTAATGTGTCCTCCCTTCTTGTAGAAATAGCAGGTAAATTTCTTATCCTACTTCTGTAATTTCTTCTACGGAGGTGTTCCAACTGCAACTCCCTTAGCTCTTTTCTTTTTCTCACTCTGAGAGATTGATGGTAAATGAGCAGTCTTATCTCACTAAAGCCTGTCTTCTTCTTGCACAAGTGAGATATAAGCTTATTAAGAGTCCATTTGTCCTTTTGGGTATTGTAACTCACTTTGAATTGTCCGTATTATGTAGGAAGAGAAATCAAAACTAAGCACACTAGCAAGTCCTTAGACAGCTTTAACTTTAGTGACTTTAGTTTTGAAGCAAGATGAGACATCTCCATGATATACACTCTTATGTTCCCTTTTTCTTCATACTTTATGGAAACGAGTTTAGCCAAAAGGTTACTCGTTTCCTACTTTTTATTCTTAGCAAAATATTGCTCCAATTCTTCAAGGAACTTTTTAGCATTATTGCTTTTAATAATGGAGCCTTAAAACGCCTCCAGGATGGAGCGTTTCATGATTGTTAGACAACTGTGATTAGAGCAATTCCACTCCTTAATTTTTGTTTCATTTGGGTTTTCCATAGTGCAAGTGGGTAGCTCATCCCTTAGCGTAAGGTTTAAATCCATACATCTATGAGTGATTTCCATGTTCTCTTTCCCGACCTTAAAATTTGTCCAATTTAGCATTGGGATAACATTGACTTGAGCGGAAACATTTGTAGCATTGGCAATAGAAATTGAATAGAGAACAAAACAAAACAACATACTCACAATAAAAAAGATGCCATAATAAAATAAACAAATGAAATAACAAAACAAAATTGAGGACCCATCACAAGATACTTAGCACAACATCGATGTCTAGTCTTTGGATAGAGACATCAACTGTAAGTAGTACTCTTAATGCAGTTATCAAATATTGACAATAAATCCTATCAAACACTGGTCTTTCTTGGGACCGACTATTGTTCACATGGAAAGCTTTATACTTGTCACATATTTATTACCACAGGTGTGTCCGTTATTTGGCCAAACGGTAACCTTCTTTTGGGCCAGTTAAAATTCACATAAAAAACACACACAAAACATCTTAATACTTCTAACTAGATTAATCTACACAACCGGGGTTACTTTGGTAACATGTTGTTTCAATCAATTTAATCAAAATATAAGACACAAACTATGCAAATTATAATCCTTAACAATAATAAAAAAAAATTTTGAAATTCCTTAAAAAAAGTTTTTTTCTTTTTTCTTTTTTCTTTTTTTTTTTTTGCACAACTCGAAGTGCCGTAGCGCTGCACCATAGGCATGGCAGTGCTACGAATTCCTGTCCGTCATACTACGAATTCTTGTCTGTCATGCTAAAGCTTCTAGCCTCTATCTACAGTGCCATAGCACGCTACAGCACGCCCCAACAAGCGCCACAACGTTGCAAATTCTTGTTCTCCATGCTACAGCACGCCCATCGGGCCTTGCAATGTTTGGCCATTGTCTACAACGCTGCGGTGTTGTGATTTTTGTAGCATAGTGCTTGCAACGTTACAGTATGCCCCACAAGTGTTGTAGCGCTACGATTTTTGCAACAACCATCTGATGAGTGCCATGGCACTCCATCACAAATTTTCAACATAGGAATCATTCAAAAAATCAAAAAATTCCAAAAAAAATTATGAATTTTTTCACTTCAATTCAATTCTTTAATCCTCAATAACCCACAATAAAACCATGGATCATTAAAACAACAATTTCTTAACCAAAAATCATGCAAGAACAACCATTCACACAAAAAATCAAAAAAAAAAATTCTATCCAAAAATTCCAAAATAGAGGAAGAATAAAAAACAAAAGAAAATTTGTATGAATCAATCCTAATAACCTATCATGACAATCGCTCTTATACCACTTGTTAAAATTCTTAATTCTAGATATTTATAAATCTGTAGAACCCTAGAATAATTATATTATAGTTCTAGGATTATACCTTGCCAAATTATCAAGAAACTGAATTAGGAATAAATATATGTATATATGGTAGCCATTATCAACTCTTTTGCAAAATTTTTACGATGATAGACTAACAGGATAAAGGGGTTACTGTGTTCCTCAATCAAAACGCCTTAGTCTTCAATGGGTTCTTTCTCTCTTGGAAGGGGGGAGGAGAAAGCTTTTCAATGATTTAATGTCTTGGAGACTATAACCTAATAATGCATTTATATACTTTTCTAATAGGTCCTATAAAACTAGTTGGATTAGTATTGGGAATCCATAATAAATCCATACTTGGTTAGTAGCCTATGGGCTTTCTATAAATATACCACTTAAATTAGCCCACTATAATTAAATAGCTATAATATAATTGTTATATTAATATGTTTTCCCTAACCCAATTGGAAACTAAAATTTCCTAATAAAACTCTCACATATTACAGTGTTTTGATTTTAACTTATACTTCCAAATATGTTCCCAAATACTATAAATAACAAAAGGGAAAAATCATTTAGGTTGATCAGCATTTTCCTTGTTGCAAATTCCAACCTATAGCAATATTCCACATGAGCCTTTTTTACTCATAGACCCCAAATAATAAGATGGACTTTTCCTCTATATATTCTATTACATTCTGTTATGATAAAAATATAACTACAAACTCGAGCAAAGTGCGGGTTGTCACATCTACACCCATTGCAAGGCGTCGTTTTATCCAGGCATCCCAAAAGTCATGCCCTTTTTCACGTCAAGCACATTGCCTCCCTCTCCTATTCATTATTTCAAGGGTAAATAACTCGATTGGTCTCCAACCTTTTTAAAAAGTCGCAATTCGATCCCCAACATTAAAACAAAATTTTATTAAAAAATCTAAAAAACAATATGCTCAAGCAAAAACCCCAACTTCTTCATCTTGTATGTTCATCTTCTAACCCAAACCCCATCCCACACCTAGATCAGCGACCTCCTAACATAGCCCCGACCGCATCACTGCAGCTAACAACCTCCTCGTGCCGCCCCTGACCTCGCGAGCCGGCCTTTCCTCGCATCGTGGACCTTACAAGCTTGGCCTCATCACCGCGCGATGACCTCCTCGTGCCTCTAATGCCTTATAAGCCCTAGCCTAATGACCACATTTTACTCAAAAAAAAATCCGCCTTCAAACCCAACCCAACACACCATTTTCTTTTCTTTTCTTCTCTCCTTACCCAAAAATTTTCCTTGAGAAAATTACAAAAAAAATACCCCAGATACTTCTTTTGAATTTGATCAGCAGAAGAAGAAGAAGAAGAAGAAGAAGAAGAAGAAAAAGAAGAAGAAGAAGATGGTAGGTGAGCCAAAGTAGAGCAGATTTAGGATGTCCTCAAACTTGGCCTCGCGACGGTGATTGGGCTCCTCTTGCATGGCGGTAGTCTCGGCCTCCTTTGTTTCCTTATCCTGGCGATTGGCATTGGTGGAGAGGGAGGAACTTGGTGACGCTGGATGGTGAGGCTAACCTCCTTTTGGACGGTGTTGGAGATAGGTTGTCAGAGCTTCTCGAGCTCTTCAGTTAGATCTGATTTCTTTTAGGAATTAGATCGGATTTCTCTTTAAAGGAATTTTTGTCCAAAAAAATATCTAATTTTTGATAATATATTTATTTTTTTTACATTTTTCATTATTTTTTATGTTTTAATTTTAATTTTTTAAAGATATCAGGTATTTTACTAAAATACCCTCATAAAAGTGGTCAAAATATTTTTTAACGATCAAATTTAATGGCTGGGAACCAAATTACACCATTTTTAAAAAGTAAGACCCAGTTAAATAAAAAAAAAGTTGGGGTCCAAATTGCAACTTTTAAAAAGGTTAGGGACAACCGAACTATTTACCCTTATTACAAATATAAAGTAACTTTCCTTTTGTTCACCACGATAAGCAAACTCTAAATAGCCCCCAAATAGAGAGCAAGTTCAAAATATTGTCCCTAAGGTTTCAAATGAATTATTTATTTTTTGTTTTGATGACAATAAACAATTAATTGCTTAAGTTTTTAAAATTATCTCAAGTGTATAGAGCCATTTAGTATTATTATTTTAGCATTTCAAGATACTTGGAAGAAATTCATCAAGTCTTGAAAGAAATTAAAGAGACAGATGGATAAAATTTACTTAGAGCATGAGGTTGGACGAAATGGCATCAACAAGCATGAAGAATAGATTTATATTCTATTTTTAAGCTTGTATGATGTAGAGCATGCATGAAAATTTTATCAAGTTCAATTGGCTCAAAGAATTAATTTTTCAATTGATTTTTTTCGATTTTTGTTATCACTTTAAATTATGGAAAATAATTTTTTAAAAATCTTGTAAAAATTATTCTTACTCGTTCTTACTTACTACAATTTTTTTAGGACTAAAAATTAATGTTAAAAATGTTTTGAAATCTATAAATTGGTTTATAAAGTTATCTTCAAAATTTTTATGTAAAATTGGCACCTAGGCTTCTACTAGAGGCGACCGCACCTAGCCCACTATAGTCGACTACACCAGTCCAGAGAGGGGCTAGTTATGGTAGTAGTGTAGCTAATTGCGCCATATGTATGGTAGTCAATCGTGCATTTAACGGCTGGTTTTCTAGCCGTTACAAATGAGCCTCAAATGACTATAAACTGCTAATTTTGAGTTCTAGCCTATAAATAGCCTCATTTTTGAGTCTTTTGACATCTAAGAACACCAAGAAGCATCTTTGTATTAATTTCTAAGTGTTCAATAAGCCTTTCAATCATTCTTGAGCCAAACTTGTTAAAAATCCTCTTTGTGTACTTAAACATCTCCTAGCATATGTTATATTGTATATTAAGCGTTTCTAGGAGTTGTAACCTAAAGTCCACATTCTTATAGCCTGAGCGAATTAGGTTTTTGAAGCCTTTGTAAAATTCGAAGTTATTTTGATTAGCCAATCTTTGTAAAATTGACGGATTGTAAAAGGTTATGGTGAGCCTTGGGTAGATGAGTCATTGGTTTGTACTTGGAGTGGTTGTACCAAAAAGACGATCGAGATAGTAGAAGAAGTCAAGGCATTCAACAATAGTAGATGTAGGCATTTTACTGAACAACTATAAATAGCATTTGCATTTCTCTTTCCCTTCCCTTTTACTTTCAACAATTTACATTCAATTTGAATTTTATCTATGCGTTTATTGCTTAACTATTTAATCTAAAATTTTCCAATAATTATAAAAGTTTTTAAAAACCTAATTCACCCCCCTCCTGGGTAGCTATTATTGGGCTAACACGAAGAAGAGAGAAAAAACCATAGCCTTCACTTCTGACAACCACAAAAGAAACTCGTCATCTTCGTCTGACCAAGCCCCCAAGTCTAAGGCCGACGATGAGATATTCAGCATTAGGGACCAATTTTTTAAGTCAGCACAGAACTTGTATCTTTCTACCAAAACTCCAGACAATAACTCCTCTGAGCTCCCATTCACTTTCATGCTGGTGGTGCTCCTATCCTCAATTCTTTGTTTTGGCTTAAGCAAGGAGACCTCAAACCTGGCCCTCTCTTCTTCTCGAGCCCCACCAACACCTTTACGAGCTGACCTGACCGGGTCGGCAAGATGCTATAGTTAGAGGACATGCGGGACCATTTGGCACCAACATTCTGCCATTCCTGATTGTGTCTGCCCACTCTAGCCTCTTCAAGTACATCTCGAGCCTGAAGCACATGATTCGACAATGGAGCCTAAAAAGTCACACATTCATTATGGCTTTGTAGGAGATTGTCACGATGTTGATGGATGTCATGAGAATTTTCTAGCTATCCATCCAAACGGACACCAAAATTTCCCCTTTAGTAGCAGATGGTTCTAAGAATGCCAAGAAGCAAGCAGCTTTGATAAAAGCTCTTCCTACCTACCTTAAAGAATTTGACAGCTCCTACTTCAGTCCCACCTGTTGGATCTGGTACATTATGGCTATACTTCTGACGACAAGTTCTGGCCAGGTCAAGGCGTCGAGGGTGGCTTCAAGTTGAGGCTATGATCATCCTACTCTTAAGTAAGTATTTGTTCCCTAGTCCCCCGACAAACATGATCTTGAGGCATCACTTCCCAATGGCTATCATCACTTCCCAATGGCTATCAAAATTGCTAAGGGAAAGAGGCTTCCATTGATGGGCCTGTTCCTTGGGGAATTCTACAACCAGATGGACACCTTTGCGAAAGAAGAGCTCCATGGCACCAATTACCATTGCCTCAAGAC
Organism: Artocarpus heterophyllus; assembly: GCA_025403435.1. Classification (NCBI taxonomy): domain Eukaryota; kingdom Viridiplantae; phylum Streptophyta; class Magnoliopsida; order Rosales; family Moraceae; genus Artocarpus; species Artocarpus heterophyllus. The sequence continues at coordinate 15,848,843 of CM046343.1, forward strand.
CTACCTTTTCGTTAACCTGTATTCTTGTGGGAGTACTTCCCTGTCTATGCTCCATGGCTCCTTCCCTCATCAACATTGGAGAAAAATCTCATGGACTTTGTCCTTATTAATATCTCTATCCTGTTGTGCTGCTGCTGGTTTGCTTGAAAGCCTTTACCTGGCAAGTCTATCTTAGACTTCACAAACAACCTCAAGAGTTACCAGTTCATACCCTACTCCAACATTGAAGATTTTGCCCCATAGCTGCTCTTCAGCAGACCCGACAATGACAGTCAGATCAACCTCTTCACCACATTTGATGGTGATGGTAGTCTTAACCTTCCCTTGCTTGACCTTGCACTCGCTCTAAGACTGTGCCTACCACCGGTTCATTGCTTTTGGTTCTAATATTATTCTTTGTTAGCTGTTGTATTTAGGACTGCTACCAAGTTTGTGGATTTTTTTTGTTTTGAATATTTTAAAGTTGGTTTCCTAGTTTTCAGGAGGTTGTTAATGTTCTAATTTTATGGTTAATCTTAGCAGAATTATAGGACAAGATCTAGTGGTTAGTTATTGTTAAGTCTTTAAATGTAAGTATTGAATTCAATGAAATTATCTCTTCTTCGACATTATCTCTAGAATTCCTTACTGTTTTCTTCCTTCCTTGGAATATTGTCTCTATACTTTATTGCAGCTTTACAAACACCAACATTTGGTACCAGAGCTTTTTTCTTAAGGAACCTGTGGGAGACTGAGATTGAATTCAGATGAATGCCATGGACACAAATGCTAGCTTTTCATCAATTGCCCCTCTAGTATTCGACGGAGAAAATTATCAGATTTGGGCTGTGAGAATGGAGACCTACCTGGATGCATAGGATCTTTGGGAAGCTATAGAAGAGGATTACAAAATTCCTCCTTTACCAAACAATCCCACAATGGCCCAGATCAAGAATTAGAAGGACAAAAAAACAAAGAAGTCAAAAGCAAAGGCTTGTTTGTTTGCTACCGTTTCATCGACTACCTTCATCCAAATCATGTCACTCAAATCAGCAAAAGCAATCTGGGATTATCTCAAATCAGAGTATGAAAGAAATGAGAGGATCAAAGGAATGCAAGTGTTGAATTTGATCAGAGATTTTGAACTGCAGAAAATGAAGGATTCAGAAATCATTAAAGAGTATTCTGACAAACTTCTAAGCATTGCCAATAAGGTAAGACTGCTCAGTTCTGATCTACCGGACTCAAGGATTGTTGAAAAAATCCTAGTAACGGTGCCTAAAAAGTTTGAGACAACCATTACGACCTTGGAGAACACCAAGGACCTGTCCAAGATTACCTTGGCAGAGCTCTTAAATGCTTTACAGGCACAAGAGCAAAGAAGGGTCATGAGGCAAGAAGGAGCCGTTGAAGGAGCACTGCCAGTCAAGCATCAAGAAGGAGGGAAAATGAGGAAGAAGAAGAGCAAGAGGAATTTTGCTACAGGTGGCAATGCTATAGCAATCAGCAATGCTACAGCAAACAACAACAAGAACAAGACCGGAAGTCCAAAGGGAATTCATCCTCCATGCCAACATTGTGGTAAAAAAGGTCATCCTCCTTTCAAATGTTGGAGGAGACCTGATGCAAAATGCAGCAAGTGTAATCAACTTGGTCATGAAGCTGTGATTTGGAAGAGTAAAATTCAACAGCAAGAAGCAGATGCTCAAGTTGCTTATCAAAAGGAGGAGGAGGATCAGCTCTTTGTTGCTACTTGCTTCTCAGGTAGTGATTCATGTGAGAGCTAGTTAATTGATAGTGGTTGCACTAACCATATGACATATGACAATGAGCTAGTTCAAGGAATTAAGAAGCACTGAGACTTCAAGAGTCAAGATTGGCAATGGACAACATATAGTAGTCAAAGGAAAAGGCACGATTGCAATTGCAAGTTGCTTAGATACAAAACTTATCTCTAATGTTCTCTATGTTCCAAAAATTGACCAAAATCTGTTAAGTGTTGGTCAGTTCATAGAGAAAGGTTTCAAAGTACACTTCAAAGACAAATATTACCTAATAAAGGATGCATCTGATCAAGATATGTTCAAGGTCATGATGAGAGGAAAGAGCCTCACACTTAATCCATTAGAGGAGGAGCAAGCTGCTTTTCCTACTAAGGAAAGTGTTCTGGAGATATGGCATAAGAGGGTCAGACATTATCATCATCAAGGACTACTACTGCTTCAAACAAAGCAATTAGTAAGGGATTTACCTGTTTTAGAAGATCATCTTCCTCACTGCCAAGTGTGTCAATTTGGAAAGCAACACAGACAACCATTTCCAAAAATAGCTTGGAGAGCAACACAGAAGCTTCAATTGATTCACACTGATCTAGCAGGACCACAAACAACACCCTCTCTCAAAGGTAGCCTTTACAACATTGCCTTCATTGATGACTTTACAAGATTATGCTGGATTTTCTTCTTAAAATTCAAGTCAGAAGTGGCTGAAGTGTTTTGAAAGTTCAAGAAAATGGTGGAAAACCAAAGTGGCTACAACATTCAAGTTCTAAGGTTAGATAATGGAAAAGAATACACCTCAGAAGAAATCAATTTATTTTGCATGGAAACAGGCATAAAACACTAGCTTACTGCTCCCTACACTCCACAACAAAATGGAGTTAGTGAGAGAAGAAATAGATATATACTAGAAATGACAAGATGCATGCTACATGAGAAAAACTTACCAAAGCAATTCTGGGCTGAGGCAGCGAATACAACAGCTTTTCTTCAAAATAGGCTTCCAACAAAGGTAGTGAAGAATAAGACACCATTTGAAGCTTGGTTTGGATATAAACCATCTCTAAACTTCCTGAAAGTGTTTGGTTGTTTGTGCTTCACCTATGTTCCTCAAGTTAAGCGTGATAAACTAGACAAGAAGGCAGTACAAGGCATCTTTGTAGGCTACAACACATTATCCAAAGCTTACAAAGTATTTCAGCCACAAACAGGGAATATTGTCATTAGCAGAGATGTGCACTTTGTTGAAAATGAAGAATGGAACTAGGAGACCTTAAAGGACTCAAATCAAGCCACAAATCAACTAAAGGTAAATCTTCCTGTCAGAAATGTCGAGGGACAGAGAAATGAAGATTGGCAAAATAAGATTGTGGATAACATTCCAGTCAGAGGCACTAGATTGCTTTCTGACGTTTATCAGAGATGCAATATTGCAATTTGTGAGCCTGCGAGTTTTGATGAAGCAAAACTTGATCAAAACTGAATGATTGCAATGGAAGAGGAGTACACATGATTGAGAAAAACAAGACATGGCAGCTTGTTAAAAGACCTCATGATAGAAAAGTCATTGGGGTCAAATGGGTGTTCAAAACCAAGCTAAATGCTGATGGCTCCATCAACAAGCATAAGGCGAGGCTTGTGGTTAAAGGCTACGCTCAAATTTTTGGAGTAGACTACTCAGACACATTTGCACTAGTGGCCAGGCTAGACACCATCAGGATGCTACTTGTTGTTGCAGCACAAAAGGGCTGGAAAGTGTATCAGTTAGATGTTAAATCAGCATTTCTAAATGGTTTTTTGCAAGAAGAAATCTATGTTGAACAACCCGAAGGCTTTGTGAAGAAAGGAGAAGAAGACAAAGTTTATCTTCTCAAGAAGGCTCTCTATGGATTGAAGCAAGCTCCAAGAGCCCGGTACAGCAGAATTGATGATCATCAGCTAAATTTAGGTTTTGAAAAAAGCTTATTTGAGTCCACTCTTTACATCAAGCACTATGAGGGTAATATTCTTGTTCTTTCTCATTATGTTGATGATCTTTTGGTGACTGGAGATAATACAGTTTTGATGGATGAATTTAAGCTGGAAATGATGAAAGTATTTGAGATGACTGATCTTGGATTGATGACTTATTTTCTCGGAATGGAGATCAAACAAAGTCAAGATGAAGTTTTTATTTGTCAAAAGAAGTATGCAAAGGAAATTCTCAAAAAGTTTCATATGGAAGATTGCAAGTCAATAAGCACTCCTATGAATCAAAAGGAAAATTTGAGCAAGGAAGATGGAACCGAAAAAGTAAATGAGGCACACTTTAGAAGTTTAATTGGGTACCTGATGTATCTTACAGCAACAAGACCTGACATCTTGATTGCTGTGAATATTTTATCTCGTTTCATGCACTGTGCAAGTGAAATACACATGAAGGCTGCTAAGAGGGTGGTTAGATACATCAAAGGCACAATCAACTTTGGCATCAAGTTTAAGAAAAGCAAGGAGTTCAAATTGTTTGGTTTCTCTGATAGTGACTAGGCATGATCTATTGATGACATGAAAAGTACCTCAGGGTACTGCTTTAGTTTTGGATTAGGAGTCTTTTCATGGAGTTCGAAAAAACAAGAAACAGTAGCTCAATATACTGCTAAAGCAGAGTTTGTTGCTACAACTGCTGCTGTAAATCAAGCTTTGTGGCTAAGGAAGATATTGAGTGATCTTCATCTGGAGCAGAAAGAGGACACTAAGATCTTTGTTGATAATCAAGCTGCAATAGCAATTTCTCACAATCCTATTTTTCATGGGAAAACTAAACATTTCAACATCAAGCTATTTTTCTTGAGGTAAGTGCAAAAGGATGGTACTGTAACTCCTGTTTATTGCAAAACAGAAGAGCAAATAGCTGACGTTTTTACTAAACCCTTACCAGCTAGCAAGTTTGAGTCCCTGAGAATGAAACTTGGTGTTTGCAGTTCCTAAAACAAGGAGGAGTGTTAGATGTTGTGTTTAGGACTAATGCCACGTTTGTGGATTTTTTTCTGTTTTGAATATTTTAAAGTTGGTTTCCTAGTTTTCAGGAGGTTGTTAATGTTTTGATTTTATGGTTAATCTTAGCATTATTATAGGACAAGATCTAGTGGTTAGTTATTGTTAAGTTTTTAAATGTAAGTATTGAATTCAATGAAATTATCTCTTCTTCCACATTATCTCTAGAATTCCTTACTGTTTTCTTCCTTCCTTGGAATATTGTCTCTGTACTTTATTGCAGCTTTACAAACACCAACAGTCTCCACCCGTAGCAACCTCGAAACGAGATATTCTCCTACTTTTATCGGTTGTAGCCTCTAATTAATCCCATTGAGATTAGAAGATCTAAGAAGTTGGCATTGGAAGAAGTCTAAGTGGAGACACAACTCCTCCAGGTGGTAGTGCTTTAGGTGAAAAGGTCTTAACTCTTGCGGTAGGAATTCAACGAGTATATCCCCTTGGGTTCATTTGGCCTGGCGAAGGATGGTCTTCTAAGCCTTTGTGTTTATGCATGGTGACTCTCTTAGATGTTTATGCCGATATTTTGGCCCATGGCTATTAAGAATCCCCTTGGTCTTCCTTCTATATCTTGATCATAGACTTTTCTTCTCCATCCTGAGAGGTCATTGCAAGTGGAAAGCCACGTCTGACGCTCTTTTGCGTTAGAAGCTTTTTGTAAGAAGCTCCATCACATCCAAAGGTAGCTTCGTCAAGATAAAATTCTCATCCGGAGGGAACTGTGTCAGGAGGGGCTCCATCAATAAGAGCTTTGTCAGGATATGACTTCATCAAAAGTGATCTTCATTAGGGTCTGAAGCTGCGTTAGGAGCTTTCCCATTGGATTGGACCTACACAGGACCTTAAGCTTTGTTGTCGTCGATACTCACTCCATGCTCTATCATGAGGAAATATTGTCGCCGCCCCTCAAAATGTTCCTATAAAATCTTTTTTTGGCCTTTAAGTTTCTCCATTTTTGTGATATCCTCTCTTTCTTGTATTTTAGCTGCTTGGCTCAAACTTTTCCATATTGAATTGCTGTTGTTGAATCACCCGACTCGGATCTTGGTTCCACCACAATCTATTCTTTCTTCTTTCTCTTTTCTTCTCTCTCGTGTTTCTTTTCTTTCTTTTTTTACGGCTTATTGACTTGAGATTTCTTACTTACATTGGAGGCCAAAAAGAGAATTATGCTAGTGTCTCAGGTGGATTTGCACATCTGGAGAACAATGGCTTAGGTGGTCTTGTACATGCAGAGGAGATTGTCTCAGTTGGTTCTACTCATCTAAAGAATAGTACCTTGGACAAATCCGTGCCTTAAGAGAAGAATTTCTCAAGAGGATTTATATACATCAGGAGAAGAATGTCCTAAATAGGTTAGCCAATCAGAAAAAGAATGTCTTAAAAGGTATTTACACACCAGAAGAAGAGTGTTTCGCGCTGCCTTGTCCATCATGAGGGAGCTTAGTTGAGATTGAAATTCATCGATTTGAGCTTATAAAATCTTGCCACTTACAACGTTAATATCTCAATAGTAGACAATCCAAGAGAGAGCCATGTCTTTTATAAAATCCAAAATATTGATAGAGGAAGCGCTACTTTCTGAGGGTTCTTTACTATAAGTGAGGATATCAAGCCCCCAGATACGATTTTAGCTTGACTTGCATGCCTTCGAGGGAAAAGCACTACGAACGTTATCTTTGCTAAGCATGAATCCCACTAGACGTCTAAGCTTATGAGAACCATGCTATGGTAAGTCTCAACAAGAGCCGTGAGGGGCCGAGGTCCACAAAAGCCACATAAAAGTAAGTCCAAGAAGAGTCATGTGGCAAGTAAACTAATAAACGATGAGGTTTGCAGGAGCAACATTAAAGTAAGTCCAATAGTAGATGTGACAATAAACCAATAAGCAGTGAGGCTTGTGGGAGCTATGTGAAAGTAGGTCCGCGAAGAGCTATGACAATAAACTGATAAGCATCGAGGTTTGCGAGAGCTACACAAAAGTAGGCTTGGCAGGAGCTATAACAATAAATTGACATGCATCTAATTATGCAAGAGCTACATAAAAGTAGGTCCGACAGGAGCTGTGATAATAAACCAACAAGCACCAAGGCTCGCAGGAGCTACATGAAAGAAGGTTCGGTGGGATCTGCGACAATAAACCAATAAACATCGTGCTAGCTGGAGCTACATGAAAGTAGGTCTAGCAGGAGCTGTGATAATAAATCAATAAGCACTAGGGTGGGCGGGAGCTACATGAAAGTAGGTTCAGTAGGAGCTATTATAATAAACCAATAAGCATTGAGGCTTGCGAGTGCTATGTAAAAGAAGGTCCGGCAGGAGTTGTGATGATAAATCAATAAGCATCAGGGCTTGCACGAGCTACATGAAAGTAGGTCAGGCAAGAGTTGTGATAATAAACCAATAAGCACTGGGTTTTACAAGAGCCAAGTGAGGGTATGTCCGGCAAGAGCCACACGATAATAAACTAATAGGCGCCCAAGTTTGCGAGAGCTACATGAAGGTAAGTCCGGCAAGAGCCGTGCGGCATGTAAATCACTAAGATTTACGGGAGCTACATGAGAGTAAGTCCGACAAGAGCAACAGGACAATAAACAATGGTCATCAAGGTTTGCAGGAGCTACGTGAGGTAAGTCCGGCAAGAGCCGTGCGACATGTAATTCACTGAGGTTTGTGGGAGCTACGTGAGAGTAAGTCCAGCATAGACTATGTGACAATAAACCAATCGTCACCGAGGTTTACGAGAGCTATGTAAAAATAAGTCTGACAAGAACCATGTGCCATATAAAACACTGATAACCATAGAAGCTCAAAATAAGTCATGTAGTATGTAAATTCCAATAAGTATGAGATAGTTATATACCGATAATCTCGAAAGGCTTAAAGGCATCACTGCTAACCCAGGCTTTCTATATTAGAGTAGGTGATAAGTTTTGATTCCTTTCTTGAGTATTGACCTCCTTCGGACATGTTGCTTATTCCTTGCGAGTTCATCATGGCACATTAGGTGCGCACTTAGAACCTTTAGTTCGTACGGTGGTTATGCAATCCTTTGTTAGGTGTTGGCGTACATTCGGAGGCCGCTTGCTTCCAGAGGTAGTTCGCATCTGGAGGTTATTCCCGACAGGTGAATATTTGCTACATTCAACAACAACTTGCTTTAGGAGGTGATTTGCATCAAGAGGTTGCTTGCTTCGTCCAGAAAGGACTTATATGCGTTGGGAGATGGCTAGTATGATAAGATAGTTTATGTCTTTCCTTTACTTGATGTTGATGGAAGTACAAAATGTTCCCTCGTGATTAACTTTGTTCTTCTAGAAACTTGTTGCAGATGTTGATTTTTTTTATATGAAGTGCCGAGAATTGCTTCTTACATTTATCATGGTACCTTTAATGGTGTCTTTAACTTGGGAGTGTATCCTTTATCAATACGCACTTCGTCAGGAAATCCCATGTCAAGATTATCCGTTTCAAGAGGTGCTACTTTAGGTGGACTATATCAGAAATACTTCTTCAAGAAATGCTACATCTGATTCAGAGGGTGTTATGTTAGGAAAGTCTATGCCCGGACAAACTCTTTTAGGTAATGTCATGTTAGGATAATCTACATCAGGACGTGTTATGGCAAAAAAAAAAAAAAAAAAAAAACTTAGGACGTGTTATGGCAAAAAAAAAAAAAACTATGTCAGGCCAAACTCTGTCAGGAAATTCCATGTTAGAAAAGTCTGCATCAAGAGGTGTTATGGTAGGAAAATCTGTGTCAGGATAAACTCCGTCAAAAAATTGCCATGCCAGGATAATTTGTATTAGGTAATACTACGTCGGGATGGTCTGTGTTGGGAGTCCTTCATGCAATAAGCATTGAGCCCCCATATGTTGTCAAAGATGCATTTGACACCCTTTCTTGTATAAAGTGACTAACCCAAGTGTCGGAGGAGGAGTGACATGAGTTTTTGAATCTTCCTTCAACCTCGTTCATCCCAGAGAGTCTCCTTTGAGAGTTGTTAAAATCATGGAGCATGTACACATCGAGTGGCAACCTACTTCACCCATCATGTAAGCTCAAGCTCATAAGGCCATCATGACTTCTTCTTTTGCTTATGCTTGAGTGTCATCTTTTTTTCCTGTCATGCTATGACTTGGTTGAAGGATTATACTAGTAGTATTTTTTTTTTTTTCAGAACATAACTTCTCGGGCACGACTTTACTTGGGTTGTTTGTGGCAAAATCCAACGCGAACTCTTGTCGGGTGACACTCTGCCTTTGCCCTCTCTTATTTAGATTTCACTTGTTTTTTTCCATCCTCTTTTTTTAGGCGCATGACCATGACAACCTTCTCAAACACATTAAAATCCCCCAAGTTCTCAATTAAGGATTTCAAGCATGGTGTTAAAATTACTCACAAGTCATTAGAGTCACTAAGTACAACATAGTGGTAATAATTGCCATCATAAATTCAAGGGTACATACATTACATATCAAACATGCAAGATAAACTACCAAGAACAAGAGGTCACCTATACTTGAGTGGCCGGCAAATATAGTCCTAGTCAAAAAGACCAACAGGAAGTGGTAAGTCTATATTGACTTTACGAACTCAAAAAAGCCTGCCCGATGAATTGCTTTCCCCTACCTTGAATCGACCACTTAATAGACGCATCTGCCAGCCATGAATTGTTGAGCTTCATGGATGCATATTCTAGGTGCAATTAGATGCCAAGAAGGATCAAGTTAAAGCTACATTCATAACCGATTGAGGGCTATTTTGTTATATTGTTATGCCATTCGGGTTAAAGAATGTTGGGGCCACATATCAGTGCCTAGTGAACAAGATTTTTGCTTGACAAATTGGGAAAACCATAGAAGTGTCTACAGATGACATGCTCGTAAAGTCAATCCAAGCAACCGATCACATTGCTGATCTTTAGGATAGCTTCAACGTCCTTCACGAGTACAAGATGAAACTCAACCGGACCAAGTGCACGTTTGGGGTAGAATCAGGAAAGTTCCTTGGGTTCATGGTCAATCACCGTGGCATCAAGGCCAACCCAGCTAAGGCCTAAGCAGTTGTGGACATACGCTTGCCCCACACCGTCAAGGAAGTCTAGAAGCTCACCGGAATGCTCCTCGCCCTGTCAAGATTCGCCTTTCAGTCTACCGACAAGTGCTAACCTTTTTTCCAAGCACTCAAGGGGAGGTTTGAATGGAGCAGAGAATATAAGAAAGTGTTCCAAAGACTCAAAAGGTACCTAGCCACACCTTCACTCCTATCCAAACCTCTATCGGGAGAAATAATTTATGCTTATTTGGTGGTATCCGAGAAGGTAGTCACTCGGTCCTAATACGAGAAGCAGAAAGAATTCAAAAGCCAGTATACTACAATAGTAAGGCATTCCAAGGAGTTGAGGAGAGATAATCGCCATTCGAAAAGCTAGCTCTAGCCCTTGTTACCATTACTTGAAAGCTCTAGCCATACTTTCAAGGGCACACCATCCGAATCTCGACAAGTACCCCAAGCACCAAGTCCTCCAAAATCCATAAATTTCTAGTCAAACGGCCAAGTAGTCAATTAAGCTCGGGGAATTCAAGATCCAGTTTGTGCCCCGGACGGCCATTAAAGCATAAGCTTTGGCCGATTTTATGGTCGAATTTAGGGGGGCTGACTAGGCCACTCCTTCGGCTAAAAAGGCACCTGTGGAGGACCTGATTCGGCTAACAATAGTCTGAACGGACCCAAACTCGAGTGGAAACTATTTGTAGACGGATCATCCAGTGTGAATAGGTTAGAAGCCAAACTCCTCCTCATCAACCCAAACGGTTACAAGACCAGTAATGCACTACCGTTTGACTGGCCTTTAACAATAAAGCTGAATATAAAGCGCTGATAGCCAGTCTCAGAATTGCACGGGAGCTAGGATTGAATCGCATCTGCATTAATAGCGATTCTATGCTCGTGATCCAGCAAATAATTTGTGGATTCCAAGCTCAAAATGAGTTCATGGCTGTGTACCTGAATGAAATAAAAGCTCTACTCGGGCAATTGAAGAGCTTTTCTATTGCACAAATTCCTAGAGTAGAAAACGCAAAAGCCAACATACTTGCTAGGGTAGCTTTAAGCCTAGAGGACAGCAACTTGACATCAGTACCAATTTACAGGCTAGCCAAGCCGAGCATTAGAAGAACAGAATTTGTGTGTAAAGCTACTGAACAAACTAAAACCTAGATGGAACCGATCATCTGATACCTGATTACAATCGAACTGCCCAGGGACCAAGAGGAAGCTTGTATGTTCTCAACCACTCGGCTTGGTATTCAATGATAGAGGGAAAACTTTACCGACATGGCTATACTACAGCCTACCAGAGATTTGTCAGACCATTAGAAGCTCAATATCTCATAGAAGAAATCCACAGCAGGCTATATGTCAATCACACGAGTGGGCATTCTTTGTCCTTTAAATGCCTCCAGCAAGGTTATTACTAGCTAACCATTGATCAAGATTATAAAGAATGCACTGGTAAGTGCTTCAAGTGCCAACAATTCGCTCGCGTGATCCTACGTCACCCTGAGCTACTCAACTCGGTCATGTGCACTTGGCTTTTCGCCAGATGGGCCATCGATCAAATAGGACCTCTCCCCATGGCCCCATCATAGTTCAAGTGTTGCATTGTGGCCATTGATTACCTCACAAAATGGGTAAAGGTCGAGCCCTGCACCAACATTACGAAGGCTAAGTGCACCAACTTCATCTAGAAGAATATAATTTGCCTATATGGTATCCTGCACACAATAGTCACTTTCAAAGCAGCAAGCCTCTTAAGGATGTATAAGTAGCTCGTCATCAAGAAGATCTTTTCCTTTGCTAGGATACCCTCAGAGTAATCGGCAGATTGCGGTTGTCAATAAAACTATCAAAGACAATCTAAAGAAAAAGTTGGAAGGCCTCAAATGCATTTGGATTGACAAACTTCAAAAGGCACTCTAGGTATATCGCACGACTATTCGAACAGCCACGGGAGAGACTCTTTTCTCCTTGGTTTATAGAGCTAAAACAGTAATCTTGGTGGAAGTTGGCTTGTCAAGCTACAAAGTGAAACATTATGACGAGCAGTAGAATGCAAGCTCATGATGGCCAAACTTGATTTGGTGGAAGAGAAGCCAGATACTACATACATCCGAATAGCTGCATGGAACCAAGTTATTGCTCAATACTATAAAAAGTGGGTGCAACCAAGAAGTTTGAAAGTTGGGGACTTAGGATGGAACATTTAGAGTGGTCGGCATTGTCTGGCCAGGCAAATACAAGATTGTTGACATTGAAGGAAGCGCACTTGCCTACCTATGGAATGCCAAGCACATGAAGAGATTCTATTGCTGACCCAAGAGCCAGACCCCTTTTTGGCCTATGGCTCTGTTAGATATTGTTTTGTAAAGACTCTGTATAAATCTGTCAACCAAGGTTGTAAACAAATGTACATCATAGACATCAATGAGTGAATACACATTCAAGAATTCTCTCTAAATAATGGAACAAAAGTAGACTAAGACGACAACACAGCTCGAGCTCCGATGAGGAATTCGTCAACAACTCTATCCAATTACACCTAATTGCTCCCTCGTATTTATTGAATCCCTTGCTCATTCATTCTTGATCAGATATATGCCACCTTGTTTTACTAGCTAAGTAAATATTCAATAGGAGAACATAATTCCCCAAACTCTAAGGCAGCTTTGACATGTCCATTCATGGCTAGCGCTAAGATTGTTGCACTCCATGCTACAAGGTCTTTTTCTTTCATCTCATTGAAGACTTCCCATGCTTGAGTTCTATCACATTTGCATACATGTCAATCAAAGCAGTGCTAAGGACAAGGATAGAAAAACTCATCTTTGTCAATCAAGCTTCATGCCAAGTTCCCTAGTTCCAGTGCCCCTAATTGAGCATAAGCTAAGAACTTGTCAACCAATGCATAGCCATTAGATTTATATCCTCTTTTAGCACTTGTGAGAAAAGGTCTACTGCCTCTTTAGGAAACCCATTCAATACATATTCCTTGATCATACTACTCGACAAAACTACATCCATGTCTAGCGTCCCATTAAAGATGATTCACGCTTTATCTATATTGTCCCACTTAGCATACATGCCAACCAAAGATGTCACGACAAAGAGATTCCTTCCCAAGTCATTCTCTGTTATGTATTTACTATCCACTATGCACTACTTAAATCTCCTATTTCAGTACACACTAACAAAACCTGGATGAGGTTGAAGCAATGGGCCTCAAACCAATCTCAATCGATCTTTGGAATAGAGAAATCGCCTCTTTAAACTTACCAACTCCAATATAACCACTTATCATAGAAGTCCAAGAAACAACATTTTTCTCAAGAATTTCAACAAATACCTTGTGGGTATGATCCAAGTACCTGGTTTTCACATACAAACTAAGCAAGCAAGTCTTGACAAAAACATCATAATCAAAACCCCTTCCAGAAAAAGTGTATGGATTCTTGACCTTGGGTGGAAATTCAAAAGCCTAACACAAGCCTTTAACATGTAAGGGAAAGTGAAGCCATTTGCAAGAGTCACTCTTTCTCATAGAGAAATAGAACTCAATGGCATTGTCAAAACAATAGCTTGAAACCAAACCATGGATCGTGTTATTTCAAACATAAATCAAAGTCGAAATCAAAATCGAAGATGAGAACAAGTGTTGGAAGATGAGAATTGGGTAACAAGTGTTTCCGAAACCAAAGGCGTAGCGAATATGGTTTAAGGATGTCTTCCTACCTGTCCACAACTCGTAAGGAGTTTTAGGGACCGATTTTAAAGGCACATTGTTCAAAAGATAACATGTGGTTTGTAGTGCATATCCCTAAAAGGATAAAGGCAATGATGAATAACTCATCATGGACCTTACCATGTCTAATAAAGTCCTATTCCTTCTCTCTGCTATGTCATTCTGCTGCGGAGTACCTGACGCAGTCAAATGGGATAAAATCTCATTCTCTAATAAGTGTCTCAGGAACTTATCAGAAAGGTATTCCCCACCTCGATCGGATCAAAGTGCCTTTATCGGTCTACCCAATTATTTTTTCACTTCAGCCCGAAACTCCCTGAACTAGTCATAAGTTTTGCTTTTGTTGTGCATCAGGTACACATACCCATATCTTGAGTAATCATCAATAAAAGTGACAAAGTACTCATACTCTTCTCGTGCCCGGTCCACCTCCGATGGCCAAGACAAACCATCTCCCGTTAAAGATATAGACAACATAATAATCTTTGCATGAATAAAGCGTCCAACTTTATTCCTGCAATTGCCGATCTTATGATTTAGACTATCGCGTTTAGAATCATGTCTTCCGCATAATCTGTCCATCATATGCCTGATTTTAAAGGCTCAAACTAATAGTCTTAGACTTTTGTTTGCTTGTCATACATTCAACAAATATGAATTAAAGAGGACAACAATTTAGTATATGAATAATAAATAAATTCTTTATTGATAAAAATGTCTTAAAAAACATATTATATTTTTACTCTTTAGGGCATATATGTCTAACAATTTCCTACTTGCACTACGTGAGTAAATATAAAAAATCTCGCATCCCCATAGCTTCCACATGCCTCTCGAAAACTCTTGCAGTTAGTGTCTTCATGAATGGATTAACTAAACTGTCCTCAGATGTAATTTTGCATACAACAACATGCCTGCCCTCAACAAAGTCCTTTATCACATGATACTTTCGATCAATATGCTTACTTTGCTTGTGAAATCTTGGTTCCTTAGCATTAGTTATCACTGTAGAGTTATCACAATACTACGATACCGCCTTGTCCATGCCAAGAACTACCTCAAATTCCCCAAGGTTTGTAGAGCCACATTGCTTCTTTCGAAGCATCACCAGTTGCCACATACTCAGCCTCCATCGTTGAATTCAAAGTGCAATCTTGCTTGACACTTCTCCAAACAATGGTACCGCCATCCAGAGTAAACACAAAACCCAAAGTCGATCTTCTCGAATTCAAACAGGATTGGAAATCCGAGTCAATATATCTTAGAGGTGTTAAATCCTCACCCGAATATACAAGCGTATACTCTCGAGTCCTTCTCAAGTACTTAAAAATATACTTGACCACAATCTAGTGGTTCAGTTCTAGATCCGACTAAAATCGACTTACTATCCTAACCGCATAACTAAGATCCAATCGTGTACAAAGCGTGGCATACATAAGACTACTCACTGTCAAAGCATAAGGCACCTTTTTTATGTATTCTCTTTCCTCATTAGGCTTTGGAAAGTCTTTCTTAGAAAGAGTAATTCCAGACCTAGATGGTTTTCCACCTTTCTTGGAATCCTGTATTGCATACCTTTTGAGAATTTTATCTATGTAGCCCGATTAGGATAAAGTTGTCATTTTGTTCTTCCTATTCCAAAAGATCTAGATACCGAGAACATAACTAGTTTCATCCAAGTCTTTCATGTCAAACTACTTGGTCAACCATAATTTGACCGATGACAATGTCCCAACGTCATTGCTAATTGGCAGAATGTCATATACATAGAGCAGCAAAAAAACCACCTTCCTATCCTTAATGTGTTTGTAAACACATGGTTCATCCACATTAATGTGTTTGTAAACACATGGTTCATCCACATTTTGTGCGAACCCATAAGTCTTGATCACTTGATCAAATCGTATGTTCCAAGACCAGAAAGCTTGCTTAAGTCTATAAATTGACTTTAGCAACGTACAAACCTTACCTTATTGACCTTTAGCCTTAAACCCATCTGATTGTGCCATATATATTTACTCATCAAGATAGCCATTCAAAAAAGCTGTCTTGACATCCATTTGCAAAATCTCATAGTTGAGAGCAGCAGCTATGGAAAAAAGAATGCAGATGGACTTAAGCATGACTATAGGCAAAAAGGTTTTCTCATAATCAATTCCTTCCTTTTGCATGTATCCCTTAGCTAACAATCTATCCTTATAGGTTTTAGCTTTTTCATTCACTCCTCTCTTTATCTTATAGATCTAATTACACCTATGGGTTTTACACTTTTGGGAAGATCCACAAGTTTATAGACCCAATTAGTCTCCATAGACTTCATCTTTGTGTTCATGGCCTCTATCCAAAGTTTCAAATCAACATCCTCTATAGCCTCTTCATAAGTGTAAGGATCCCTATAATATTTAACCGGTTCAACAAAAAAGGCTTCACTATTGGTCATATACCTCTTGGGTTGACACCCGATCCTCCCATTATACGAAAGCCCCTTAGGTTGTTATTTGGTTAGTTTTTTTACATTGATTGAAATGGTTTCATTTGGAACCCCTGTAGTGATGGAATCACTCGCCAACTCTTCGAGCACCACTTTGCTTCGAGGCTTAAAGTCATCCATGTAACTTTTCTCAAGGAAGGTTGCATTAGTCGAAACCACAACTTTATTTTCCTTTGGGTTATAGAAGTAACCCCTTTAAGTCCCTTTTGGATATCCTACAAACACATAAACTTTTGAAAATGCTTCCAACTTATTCGTTTCCTTAAACAAGACATGAGCCAAACATCCCCATATGCGAATATGGTTTAAGGATGTCCTTTTCCTCATCCACAACTCGTGAGGAGTTTTAGGAACATATTTTGAAGGCACATTGTTCAAAAGATAACATCTAGTTTGTAATGCATATCCCCAAAAGGATAAAAGCAATGATGAATTACTCATCATAGACCTAGCCATGTCCAACAAAGTCATATTCCTTCTCTCAGCCCCGCCATTCTGTTGTAGGGCGCCCGGCACAGTCAAATGAGATAGAATCGCATTCTCTAATAAGCGTTCCAAGAACTTATCAGAAAGGTATTCTTTTCCTTGATCGGATTGAAGTGCCTTTATGGGTCTACCTAATTACTTTTCCACTTTAGCCCAAAACTCCCTGAACTTGTCATAAGTTTCGTTTTTGTAGTGCATTAGTACACATACCCTTACCTTGAGTAATCATCGATGAAAATGATGAAATACTCATCCCTTCATCGTTCCCAGATGTTCATAGGTCTGAAAACATCGCTCTGCATAAGTTCTAGAACCCCTTCGGCCCTATTGTCCTTAGACCCAAATGGTCTTTTGGTCATTTTACTTTCCAAACAAGATTCACATTGTGGTATAGATTCTAACTTTAAGTGACTTAAAGGTCCATCCCTTACCAACCTTTGAATCCCATTCAGGTTAATATGACCTAGTCGTAAATGCTAAAGATAAGCCTTATTAGAGTGAGAAGTTTTGAGTCTTTTGGAGTTATTATCATTAATCTCAGTGTTAAGTAGTAAGTCCATCTTAGGTTTGATAAAATATAGATTGTTTTGTATCCAACCATCACAGATAAAAGATTTGTTTCTACAAATCACCACTTTATTATTAAAAGAAACTATATAAGAGTCTTTAAATAAATAAGCTACAAATTAAATTCCTTTTTAATTTACGAACATCAAAATAATCTCGTAAAACTAAATTCCTATAATTATCAAAATAAAGATGGATGTCTCTCACTGCTTCAGCCAACACTAAAGATCCATTGCCCATCCAAAGCATGAAGTCTTCATGCCGCAGACTTCGCGTTTCGTTAAACCCCTGTAGAGAAATACAAACATGATTAGTTGCTCCGGAATCTATGATCCAAACGTCACTTTATTCCTCAACCAAACAAGTTTCAATAACTAGAAGATCACACCTAGCTCCTCGGGAAAGAAAGTCCTTGCAATTCTTCTTGATGTGCAAGACCTTCTCATAGAAAAAGCACTTGAGCTTCTTCAAGTTCTTCTTTTTCTTTTTCTTGTTCTTGTTGTTTGTAAGAATGGAAGCCTTCCTATTCTTAGAGCGTTGCTTCTTTCCATTCCTAGAGTTAGGATTGGAACCAAAGACAGCCACCAAGTTGGCCTCTCCACCAGCAAGAGTTTCCCTAATCAAATTTTTAAACTTTGTAACTACTTTATCAACTCTGTCAAAGTCATATCTCGTTTATTGCTTAAATTAATTGAAGCTCTAAATGGGATAAACTCCTTAGATAGAGTCTCAAAAACCATAGTCATCTGTGTTTCAACATCAATGTCAGCTTCATTGGTTTGAGCCTCAACGAGGTAACCCACGACCAACATCATATGCTCCTTCACAAGACTCTCTGGTCTTTATTTGTAGTTTAGAAGTTTTTGAAGTGCCTCTTGCCATTTTGTTAAGGCCTGGCATCCAAACATGTCTTCAAGATTATTCAAGATCTACTTTGTAGTCTAATAATCTTCATGTTGAGCCTGCCGCACATTATTTATGCTGGCCATAACATAACAGCTGGCCTGATTGTTAGCATCTTTCTAGCGATCATATGCTTGGATTTGCTCATTATTGGAATCCCTCGTAGGCTCGGGAGGACACGGTGTTGTCAGCACAAATTTTAGTTTCTCAAAGGATAAGGCGATATTCAGGTTCCGTTTCCAATCTTTGAAATTCTCACCGGTTAATTGGTTTTTGTCAAGTATCGATAATAAAGCATTTTTAGATATTTTTAATCTACAATAAAGAATCATATACCAAACATAAGCAAATATACCATAATAATTAAGTAAGATAACAGAATCAAGTAAACATATAACTGTGTTTATGTGTCAAAACTTTGAAAATATCACAACCTTACAATGATAATTCCCAACTCAGAATTCAACAAGCCGTCTAGGGGAGACTTGCCAAATTCAATTTGGAACACAGATTCTCTCCTGCTTAATATATGTGATCCAGGAAATCCAGCATATATTAATAATCGTTTCTTTGGCCATTAATTTTATTAACAAAGCTCTTAGGGGAGGTTAATAATAAAACTAACATGAGTGTATAACCATCATTTTAATTTTTATCCATGACTTATAATCACCACTTAGGGTGTGCAATGATAAATTATGCTAAAATACCTTATCCTCTCGAAGATCCAACCTCGTATATGATGAAGTTCCTTCCTAGGGGTTGGAACTACTATGTGCTACTTATGGACCAATGATGGAGGCTATAGGTCCTCTCTTCATAAACCTTCTCCTACTCAATCTTTTGAAATCAAAGTTTTATTTTAAAAACATGCATGAACAAGTTTTAATAAGCGGCACTCCCTCTTCTATATGAAATGTTATCAACATACATGGTAAATCATATTATAATGCAGATAAACAAAGCAATCATGCAAAGTTATAAGCAAAATAATAATAAATGGCCATAATATAATGGTTCTACCCTAGAGAAAAGAAATTAAAGATTACAAGAGATCAATCAAAACATATTATTGATTCTTCATCTTTGAATCTTCAAATTGTATCATTCTTCATGTATTATCCATTTTCAAATCTTCAATCCCGCATAGATCAAATACTCCATATTTCCGGTCATATCCAAATTTAATGTTTCTTAGAATTGTCTCAAAAATAAACTCAACACTGCACAGAAAAATGCACGTTTTCTGAAAAACATAGCTCTCTGCCGGCCTGCCAAACTTTGAATTTGGCCTACCGATGACGCAGTCTACTACGGTATGTGTATCGCGATTGACCACCTATCAACAGTTGGCCTATCAAACTTCATAGTTTAGCCTACCACTAGAGCCAACATTCTGCCCTATGTTGTTGTGGTCGACCACAGTATGTGTATCGCGGTCAACTACGCCCTCACTCAGGCTGAATTTTCAAAAACTAATTTTTAAGGCAGTTTTTTAATTTTATTTTCAACAATTGAAAAACATAAAATTGGAGACTCAAGAAATACCTATGGAATTGCTATCATCCATCTTCTACATTCTTCTTCTAGATCCGTATTGTCTCTGAATGATTATTTAAGTACAAACTTTGTACAAATTTAAAATTAGATAATAATTCCTAGACGGTGAGGATAGACCGTCATCTAATTACATAAAAAATCTAGATACACATTTTAACCTCTAAGGGACCATAACTGGCACATATTAATTAATTAATTAATAATTAAATAATATGTTAATCAACTATAATTAATTAATAAACATTTACCATACAATCTCATGACAACATAAATATATAGAAACCCTAGAGTACCAATTCTCTAAAAAAAATTAAATTCAAGCATAGGAGAGATCAAGATTACATAATTTATTCATATAGCAAGATCATAAACTTGTAATTTTATGTAAAAACCTTAGCTCTAATACCAATTGTTGGAAAAGTAGTACGCAACAGATATTTAAAAATTTTTAATCAGAGTATTTTTCAAAACACAACTTTAACATAATATGTACATAAATTAACCAGATCTTACTAACCTTGTTTGCCGAAGAGCTCTTGCAATCTATGAAGAGAAAGGCGCTCCAGAAAAGCCTCAACTAACTGGCCTTCTTTGCTATTCTTTTTCCACGATCGGTATATGTGTAGGCACACTCATATAGTTCTTCGTCGGTGACTCTCTTTCCAACCAATTGAGAAAACCCAAAACTAGCATTCGTGATTTGTAAACAATAGCTCTCAAGAGAGTTTTAGAGACTTACAGACTAGAGTGCTCACTCTTGATTTCTCAACTGATTAAATAACAGTGAGTACTCACTCTCTATTTATAGAGGTCAAACCTGGGGTCAATCATTATTAGATAAGGCCTCAAATTTGAGTTTGGATCAGTTTTTGAGTCAAAATCCACATAATCAGATTGGCGCAGTCGATCGTACTGTTGCGATGGCCGAGTTCGAATCTAATTCAAACTACAAAATTGATTTGAGAGATCCCAACACAACTTAATGGATAAATCCTATCTTATTACTTCTGAGTATCTTTTATGGAGCCTCAATTTTAATTTAAATAACACAGTAGAGAAGTTATCTGATTAAAATTGTCATATACAATTAAACCCATACAAATAAGATATTATCCACAATAATTCAACATGTTTATCTTGAAATAATTTACCAAATTAATTCAACCAATAAACCAATATATTTATCTTGAATAAAGTATAAAATTAATTCAACCCATAAACTAACTGAATTATTAAATCCAATTAACTCAAATTTTAGTCAATCTAATAATTTAACATAAGTCACCAATTTATTGAAAAAGCATATCATGTCGTTACAGGATTTATTATGAGCTAGTAGAGGGGACCTGATGGATATATATAGTTCAAGCTCTCGATAATTATAAAAACCCAATATCCCAAATATATGTTTTATAATTATCAACTTTAACGCTACTCCACTAAAAGCTTAGCGTTGTACTCTCGGACTATATAAAATTACAAAGCCCAAATAGCTAAGTATCCATGACATCATAATGTATCATATCCCCATAGGATATCCATAATTGGCTTAAGGATAAATTATGTCTTACCTTCCTGATTATTTTTCTCTTATGTTCTATTATCTCACCATCAGAAAACTTACTATCCAAAGACGGTATACCATTTGGTAACACCTATGTATCTAAATGGTTGAGCGCTCTAGCTTTCCAATTATATGATAACACATATAAGAGGATATCATCGACTCCTAGAAAGGAGCTATGGATTCCGTATCTATGAATAACAGTTCTACACTATCAATACTCATGTCTCCAACGTACAGACATGCGTATCAACAGAAATTGTAGATGTCACCCTTTGGTACATCAAACGATATAAGTCAAGACAATAGGCCCATTATTCATCTCAAGATTGAGATACAACACATATGATTGTCTAAAGTGAATTGATTTGCCGAGACAGAATTATAAATCCAAATCAATTACACTTTATGTTCCAATCTAATACATCATCACCTGTGACAAAGTACCAAAGTTTCTATTCGTGGAGTCCACCTCCGATGGCCAAGACAAACCATCTCCTGTTAAGGATATAGACAACATAATAATCTTTGCATGAATAAAGCGCCCAACTTTATTCCCTCAATTGCAGATCTTATGATTTAGACCGTCACCTTTAGAATCATGTCTTCTGCATAATCTGTCTATCATATGCCTTATTCTAAAGGCTCATACCAACAATCTCAAACTTTTGTTTGCTTATCATACATTCAACAAATATGAACGTAAAGAGGACAACAATTTGGTATATGAATAATAAATAAATTCTTTATTGATAAAAATATCTCCAAAAATATATTACATTGTACTTTTTAGTGCATACATGTCTAACAACCAAAGTATCTAAAGCTCACAAAGAAATTAAACTTTTCCTTAACTGAGGAACATGCCTAACATTTGTAAATTTCCTCATAATACCATCAAACATCTTCACATTCGCATTGCCTATTCCAATGGCTTTAGTTGTATGAATTAAATCGCTGCTTATATGGGCATATATGAAATAGACATCCAAAATACAAGAGTCAAAAATATATTTTTTTCAAAAATAAAGAATAAACATCATCTTCACTGTCGTACCTATCACCAAGAACATTTGCAGAATCTGAAGTCATTTGGGTATCTTGCTTCATCTTTTCTTCAAGATGTTTTGTTACTTCCTTACAATTTCTCCTAATAAACCCCTTCTTACTAATAAACCCCTTCTTACGACAGTTGTAGCACTCAATATCCTTCCTTGGACGGGATTGGAAATGATCATCTCTCGTATCAAAGTATTCTCCTTGTGACGTACTCCTACCGTTGTTTTAAATTGACTTTGCCACTAGAACTTGCTTAGTATGAGGTGAACTATTAGGTTGCTTCATATTTACAGTCTTTAACAAAACAGTTGACACCTCATATCTACAGTCAACATCATCTTTCCAAATAAAAATAGGTGTTAAAGTCTCGTATGATTTTTGTAGGAAGGCCAACAAAATCATAGTTTTATCTTCCTTACCAATTTTGACCTCTACATTTAACAATTAAGTTATACACTTATTAAAATTATATATATGATCCCTATTGTCAACTTCCTCATCCATCGTCCACTCATACAATTACATCTTCAAATACAATATGTTTGTTACGTATTTCAATATATAAAATTTTCCCAATTTTTTCACAACTCATAATAAGATTTTTCATTCATAATACTATACTTCAATTTAAGAGACAAATTAAAATGAATCTTGCTTACCATTCTTGCTTCCAATTTTCCCAATCTTCATCTTCATAATTTATGGCTTCTTCCCTTGTACTACTGGAAATGTCTCTCACTATACTTTTGGAGATATTAAAATTACTCTTTCCATCAAAAACTTAATTTATTTCAACTTTGTTCCAAAAATCATCTTGACCTTTTAAAAAAAAAAATTCTTCACTATAGCTCTGATACCATTTGTTGGGAAAATATACCGTTATACGTACGCAGCAGAAAAATAAACTGAAACAAAAACCAACACAAAGGCAGAGAAGACAAATATTTATATGGTTCGAAAAAAATTGCCTACGTCCATAGGATAAGACGAAGAATTCCATTAACAACTTCAAGATTATACACACAATAATCTTTCACATTTCTCTCTCTACCTAAAACCCCTTACACCCTTTGTCTATCTCTCTCAAAAAAGGAGGCACTCTTACTTTTGTTCTCTCACTACATAAAACCCTACATCAAAAACTTAATTCAAAGACTCTCAATGAGTCATAATTTAGTCCAAACTCATAAAATAATGACCTAGTCTAACAAAATAAAATTTGAGTCATAGTTGGCAATAATAGATACATCTCAAAACACATACGATCCGCTCAAAAAAATAAAACACATATGAAAAGAAAAAAAAAAAGTAAAAGTAGGGTAGAGGAACAAAAAAGGAAAATAAGATGAAAGAAAGAGAGAGAGAGTAGATTAATCGACAATTTGCAATCGTTGAAGGAGTGGCAAACAAGTACATTCTCTTTTTACATGAATAAAAATGTAAAGATGTAAAGAAAAAAAAAAAATTCGTCTGTTGTCTCTAGAAGACTCCTTGTCCGCTTTGTTTTTTTCCTTTGTAATTGATTCTTAATCAATAAAGGATTTTTTTATTGTAAAAAAAAAAAGTAAATGTGCTTTTAGTTATTATAAGGTTTATGATTTATCCAATGATACGTCCTTTTTATTACTTACAGGCTGGTCGATTTTAACAAGGTTCGCATGATTGCTTTCAGTAGCAGGACTTTGAAAATGAAAGTAAATTTTTAATTTTTATTATGTTCATGATTTCATTTTGAATGATCAATGCTTGCAATTCACGGTTTAACCGTTGTTGAGGATCGACTTTGGTGTTTTCTTTTAGTACCTTTTCTTATCAATTGGATACCTAAATCAATCGAAATAGTTGCTTATCCAAATGCAAGTGGACAACATAATTGCAAATCTTTCTCCTTTTTTTTTTTTTCTCTTTTTGATGAGAACATACTTGCAAATCTTTAGTGATAATCTAAACGAAGGTCTGTCATTCACTACCGAAGTATAATTGTAAATTTGTGATAATGAACGAAAACATTCTGCAAAAGCCGAAGGTCTGTGCAGGAGCCGGACCCCTGACATGAAATGATAATAAAGGGTAAATTATATTAAAGCTTTTTTGTTTTGTTAAAATAACATACACTCTCTTGATCGAAGCTAATTACATCAACATCTTTAACTTTACAAGAAAATTAGATAGACACCACTTTGGTTAGTTAACTGTTAATGTTGACCAAACATTGACGGTCAATTTTTTTCAAAATTTTAAAAATGTCCCTCAATAAATAAAAAACATTTTAGCTATATATATTGTTAAAAATGACATTTTTACACTTATTTTGCCCCAAAAATTGAGTTTAGTTACTTTTTATACACTTTTAACTAAAATTTTCACTCAAAATTCTTGATCTTTTTTATTCAAATTTTCAAGAACTTTAAATATTTTTCTTATAAATCAATAAATTTGAGTATTCTAAAACTAAGTAGATCTTACTAAAATAGGCAATTATCATCTTCATAATGTATTTTTCATAAAATAATAAAAAACATAAAATCATAAACAAAATAAATCTAAAGTCAAAATAAAAAACGGATATAAATTTTATAAATTAAAAAACACCAAAACTTTTTAAAAAAATAAAAAATTTCAACAGTCCTCTCTCACTCTCACTCTCACTCTCACCTTTTTGTGTCTCGATCTCTCTCAGTCGGAAGATTTTGATGAAAGGGACAAAAAAAAATTGAAATTGGGTAAAAGTCCTTTTTTTGGAACCAAAAAAAACACGTTTTTCTGTGCAGGTAAACTGTCCTAGTTTTTTTTTAAAAAAAAAAAGAAAATGACTGTAGCAAAATAAGAAACCTCAACAGAATGAAAAAAAAAAAACTGAAACTGTTTTGATGTCCAAAAAACCTTTTTTTTGGTGCCAAAATCTATCTTAAAAAAAAAAGTCATTCATCAAAAAAAAAAATTCCAAGAGTTATTCATCAAATTGCCCCCTCTCAGTCCCTCTCTCTTTCTCTTGATCTATTCAGGCAATTGGATTGGGTGGGGGCACTGGTTGGGGCTACGGTTGAATTTGGAAGCTTAGGGTAAGGAGCGAGGGTTTGATAGAGGCTTGCAAGGGCGCTCGGGCAAGGTCGTGGTAGCGATGGGCAAAGGGGTATGGGAACGCAGTTGGTGAGGGAGCGATTACTCCAGGGGAAGGGGCGATTGTGCAGCAAGCTAAGGGGACTCGCGAGGGTACGACGACTTCGATGGTGACGGCCACGCGGGCTAGGATTCTTGGGATTGAGGTGGAGACGGCGAGGCGGCGACGGCTTGGCAGGCGGCTCTCCAAGGGTAGGCCAAGGATGGGGAGGGAGGTGGGGAGGTTTTGGGTAGATCAATTAGGGTATTTAGTGGGAATTAGATCTAAAAGCTGAGATGTGATATTGTCATATCAATTGTTCAGGCTAAAAGTAGTGATCTCGTCATCTTATAATTAAAAGTTTAAGAGGCATCGGTTTAATTAGTTTTGATTGAAGAAATATCTTTATTTTTGTGACAAAATACAAAAAATATCAGTGTCATTTAATGACAATAAATTAGTTTGTAGAGATATACAAATTCTATAAATTGGGATTCTCGATGGGATAAATATATATGTCCTCTTGACGTAGGGCTTTTGGCTCTCAATTAGAACCAATTAATTTTAACCAATAAACAGTGTAAAACTCTCAGCAGCTATAGTTGTTGGGGGTATGCTCGACACCCTTTTTTCGAAGAGCGCTCCTCGACTATCCAACCACCTTGCTCAGATAAAAGCTATTTTTGGGGTTGCACAACTCCCCGTTGATCGACACTTCTTCCCAAGGTAATCTCCAAGATTTCCATTGACTGCCACACAAGATGCCACCTACTGAGGATGAACATGTGCTCGGAATGGACAGATATAGCCTGAAACTAGACAACAACTTATTTCTAAGGCTACATGGCCTCACTACAGCCTTTAGAAAAAAAAGTTGTCCACCTTCTAGGATTATGACACTTGTCACCTACTCTCTGACACCACCACATAGAGCACCCGAGTCAAGGGTCAAACCCATTTTACACCTGATCCAAATATGGCCTACAAATAAGAAGCATTTACTCCACCAAGGTAAGTGGACTTTTTCACACCTAACCCTACTCTCACTCTCAGACGAAGAGATACATGACTTGAGTGTCAACGAGCCTTTGACTAGCACCACACCAATGTCCCCTTGACCTCTAAAGCATTCCCTCTTCTTGTTACAAGTTCCACTAGGAAGCCGAGACAAACAGCATAGATAGTCTGATGCTACACTGTAAAACTCTCATATGCTACAATATTTTTTACCAAAATTAATTCAAAACATTATTCCTAACCACACTTTCCAAATAATATTCAAACATACGGATGTATGTATATATGTATTTATCCATGGGGACATGTACGGATATTTTTCAGCAAACGTTAAACAAGGCGGCACAAAGCAGAAGCGTTCATTATTTTCTTCTTAATTTTATTATTTTGTTATGCTCTAATATTCTCAGAGATAGCCACCAGACATTCGGCGTCATCCATACCTACAAGAACAGGGGACAAAAAATACAAGAATCACACATCTTCTACCCATTGATCAACTTGAAAAATAATAAAAAAAGAACCTTCGATTTCATTTTTTTTTTTCTGAAAAATTAAAAATGAGTGAGAGCAAATATAAATCTTCAAAGTGACCAGCGTCAAACAAAATTTCATTATTTTCAAATGCACATACTTAATTAATTGATCGTCCATCTTAAGGGAAGTCAACAACTATCTTTAAAATAATAAACAAGCATTGTGTATATCTTGGGAAAACCTCCAAATATTCTAAGTACAATTGATAAAGAACTTGCAGAACACCCCCAGAAGAGAAAAATAATACACGGAACGAATTCATATATTAACCAGCTAAATGGAACAGAAAAATGCCTGTTTCGTATAAGGTGCGGCGGCGGTAGACCGAATGAATGCGCACATATATAAGAAGAAAAAGAGCTACATACAAATCTTACAAAATTTCATCAAAAAGCATTTTACACGTCGAAATTTACACTCACAACAACACAATTTACAATAACCAAGATCTTTAAATGATGACTATGTGCCACATATTTTACGGGCCCAGCATTCGCACGCTGAACCTCCAGCTGTCATTCTCGTATAACGCATTTTCTTTTCTGCCCACCAACATATTTTCGTGGGGACAGAACAGGGCCTCTTAACAACACGTATATGGGGATAACTGTGAAGGTGAGTATTATACATGAATGGGATATAGGAAATGGAGATTGAAGAGGACGTAGATTCCATATAAATTTCCTATTTGCACTACGGAAAAAAATAGTCCCCAACCTAGTTCAGGGCAATCGCCAGATGCTGCAGGGGAACCAGCTTCTTTCAAGAGTCGCTCCAACTATCATCATCATCATGTTCATCATCACTTCCCGCCAATGCCTGTACAATAATTTATCAAACGTTCTACATCCAACTAGGAGAGATAAAGAATGAAGAGAGAGAGAGAGAGAGAGAACCTGACGAATTGCATTTGCTTTCTCCAAGATTGCAGCAACCTTCAAGTTGGTTTTAGGAGTGGGACCTGGAATGCTGAGCCTTGTTGCCGTAGCAGGCTTCAAGTTGAAGGACTGAGGCAACAAAAAAACAATATAACAATTGCCTCGAAAAATTCAAGATAAAGCGGCAAATATCCAAAATAACTAGCGAGTTGTACAGAAAGTGTCAGCCTAACCTTAGTTCGTATCTGTTCTAGTAGCGAATCTCTTTTATCTGCCTTAGGTCCAGTCTGAGGCCGAACTCGTTCGGAAACCTTTCTCAACTGCAAATTGTGCAATGTGTTACAAATCAAGTGCGTGTTAAAATTCAAATCCAAAAGATGGATATTCTGTTTGAGTAAACGATTTAATAATCATTACCTTGCTTTTTCCATGAGCGTTAACAGCATCAATAAGAGGATTCCTGGGACGAGGGAGCTTGTTCACCAGATTTCCATTTGGCTTTCCAACTTCAGATTCTGGCATCAGAGAAGAACTATTCGACGACCATGGGGTTTCTCCCCCTGGCATCAGTAAACCAAGCCGAACCTGCTCTTCTGCCACGATTGGAGGTGGAATAGATTTGACAAATGGATTTTTTTCTTCTCCTTCAGAATATTGCGATGGCCGCTGAGGTGTCATGGTATCTGCTTCCAGTGCTTGTTGGTTCAGAGCCTGAATGACTGCGTGTGAATCATCAGGCCGAGGAGTTGGTGTTGGCAGGAAGGAACTTGAACTAGGCTGCACTGTTTCTCCCTGCTCATGTCTCTCGCTAGAAACCGCTGGTAACGTCAAGAATGGGTTCAGAGACTGCGCTCCCCCTAAAGCAAGATAATTGTATTGACTGTTGGCATCATTAACCATTGTTGGCAACTGCAACGAGTATGTTGGAGGCTGTGCAAAATTACCCACCAAAGGCTCAGCAACATGCAGGGATTTCTCATTTTCTACAATCGTGACGGGTAAAAATTGGTTCTGTGGCTTCTGTATACCACCCTGAGATGCTGGTAATTCACCTTGAACTTTCTCATTAGCTCCATGTGGTTGTCTTGAAGGGAATAAGCCAAGATTACCATCTAGGAAAGCATGTTGAAACTTCCCCATCCTCCATTGCATAGGAGGTAGGGGCGGCATTGGTGGCATCTCCCCAAAATTAACTTGAGCTGCTTCAAGCTGTAAGCCAAAGGAAGGATGGGCAGACTCTAATGGATTTGGTGCTTGTTTCATATTATCAACTTCCTGGGGTGCTGATTTTGACAAGAATTGTGAGGTTGGAGATTGGCTTGAAAGGTCGTCTTGACACAATTCCAAAGAAGCATCCGCATGTATATTTACGTGATCTAGAGATCCAATAGGCTTACCCCTCTCCTCGTCCATGTGGTTTAAGGATTCCATCTTTTCTGATGGGAGACTAGATGAATTAATACTTGGTTTATTAACTTGCAAACATCTCACATCAAGTTGATCACCTCGTAACTCTGATTGTTGTAAAGGAGATTCTGGATGAGAACCTGCATCAGCTTTTACCACCCATTCCTCGCTGCCTACTGGATCAGCCTGCAACTTCAGTAACTTTTCGGGAGGAGTTACTGGCTCTGGTAGAGAAGATATAGGTAAAGACACTGCATATTCTCTATCTAAATGATAACTGTTAGAGGAAGGTATTAATTCTGACTGCTGACCTCTCAAATCCAAAGATGAGTCTGCAGTGACATCACTGACAGACAAACTCTTCTGGGTCCTTGCACTCAAAGACAGATCATCATTACCACCATCAATTTTATAACTCGAATGGTCACAAGAAACTGGTGCACTTGAGTTCAAGCCTGAATCTGTGGAAGCAATTTCCCGATGTAGTTCTTTGTGTGTTTCTGATTCCTTGGCACCTTCCGGACAAGTTCCCTCATCCAATTCCACCTCTTTTTGACTGGGAACCACAAATCCAGGAAGAGCTTCTTGCAAATTTGTAGGATTCCTTGATGGAGAACAAACTCCAACAGAAGGCAAACCATTGTTCCCACTATCAACAACATTTGAAGCATCAGCAGAATAGACTGCTTGATCTTCTGCCGCAACTGCTTTAGATACCATATAATCCAAGCCTGCATGATCATTATCACCCGGATTTGTTAGATATCTAAATGAATGTTCCAGAGAAACAACATTGCTTCCATCCGAACCCACATAGCTTGAAGATAGACCTATCTCCTCAAAATCCGATGTCCCAGAAATCTCTTCAGTATTTTGTTTCTCTTTGAGACACGGAACACCTGATTCTGATGAATCAGGCTCAAGATGAGATGCACCTTCACTACAATCTGGGCATTGTCGCTCCAGAGTCTGTGGAGAATCCACTGTGGAAGGTACCTCTTCTGAGATATGGCACTTTGCAGTAGTCACCATGGTTGGTAAATCTTCTGAGTAGACTTCAGTTGCTGTAACAGTATTATCCATTTTGGATTCCAGGCCTTCAGGCTCAAATACTTCCGAATGATCACTAGAAGCAGGCAAAATGTAATTTGCAGAACAAGTTTCTACGTCTGGCAATGATGAGGGGAGGTGCTTTTCTTTCACTGAAGTCCTTGGTAAATCAATTTCACCAGGGACCAAACTTTTATTTGATTCTTCTATTCCATCATCAGTCTGGAGTACTTCATTTGCAGAACTATCTCCGTTTTCCTTGTCAGAATCTTCTGAAATGTTTGACAAATGCAGCATGGCATCCGATTCATCCACGTGATATCCTCCACCCTTCTGTATTGTCCCATTGTCAACACTGTCTGGTAACTTAGAGTAAGGCATGGCATGTTCTGTGGGTGTTCCACCTTCAGGTCCCACCAGTGAAGCTGTTGACAAGCTTGCTCCGTGATTTGACTGCAGGGATGTGGAATACATATCAGCATGCAGCGTGACACTAGATGCATCATCATGATCAGGGATATTTTCTTCCTTGACACACGAAATATGGGACACCACATGCTCATAAGGTATGGCTCCTTGAGAGTCTGCAGTTACAGAGAGCTCGTGGGATGGCTCATTTACAATCTCTGCTCCAAAAATTTCAGCGGAAGGGAATGCTTTCACACCTACATCATAATCAGTTGGTGTATTCTCAGCTAAACTGCTTGGAGTATCAGAGTAAGAAAAACTCGATCTGTTTTTCTTGAAAGAGTTATTACCATCATCTGAAGTAGAGAAGTTTCCAACTGATTGAGAATCTGAAAGCTGAGCTCTGCACTCAAGCTGTTCTTCATTCGCATCAAAA
The DNA here is from genome assembly GCA_025403435.1 of Artocarpus heterophyllus. Classification (NCBI taxonomy): domain Eukaryota; kingdom Viridiplantae; phylum Streptophyta; class Magnoliopsida; order Rosales; family Moraceae; genus Artocarpus; species Artocarpus heterophyllus. The sequence goes on from CM046343.1 coordinate 15,879,900, forward strand.
TCCACCCTGTGAATATCAGCTTTCAAGAAGTGCCGATTGCCATTAGACCTATACTCGTTGTCCGTTTCCAATTCTGACTCCATGCTAGCCAAAGCATCGACGTAATTATCTATCTCACTGGTTATATCATCAGACTCGTACCCATTGATACTCACTTTAGTTTTGCCTCCTCTGTTAATTGCTAATTGCTTCTCCACTTGAACTTCGTGAAGGGTGGACAATCCAACTGTCTCATCATTATGCGATGGGTCAGGCACCTTGACAATCTCAGTATCAACCACCTCCTCGTCAGAACCATTCATTGATGGTTTCAATACCACCTCATAGGCATTCAGTGATGAACAAGCACTTGCATCCCTTGGTGAAATTTCTACAGGACTCACCGTACTAATTTCGAGTATTCTAATCCCTGATTCATTTGTATAATCTGATGTAAAGGTTGCTGGAACAATAGAGATCTCACAAGCTAGTTCACGCTCGGGTGGAGTCTCCACAAACTTCTCCATGTAACTTTTCCCTGTTTTGGAGTCAACGACAGATCCATTCAACTGTCTTTTCTTCAATTTCACTAGACGTGCCGGATCACTAGGACCATTCTCAATGCGTTCTTCAAGAAACAACTGGTGCAATCTGTAGAGTTTGAAAAAATAATAGCCACCAATCTATGCTTCAAAAATGCATACCACCAAACCTGTGATGTTAATTAGACAGTGAACCAACATGAAATATGAACACTCACTTCGTATGGGACGTTGGTACAACTTCTGGGGTGGTCTCTTCGTTCCTCCAGCGCAACCCTTTCTTCTGCAGAAAGCAAGAAAAAAAAAATCAACCATGTGCAAAACACAAGTTGTACTGTACAGAAGTACCTTTCCGTTACTAAAAGGAGAAGTTACTTTCCCAAATACTCTGACCATAAGGTAGCAGTCACAGTATTGAGAGGGGAAAAAAATAATATATTACATATGTTTCCACATCCATTCGCTCATGAACGCATATACAGTGTCCTTGTGTCTGTGAGTAACTGCGTATATAATTTTATGAATATCTATATGGACATGTAGAAGTTAGAAATGCAAAATTCATGAATCGATGCTCTCAATTACTCATAACCATTACTCATAACCACATCACTATTATGAACCAACACATGTGTGTATTCGCAGTCAGAAATCATGTGATTCTGTCATTAGAGTCCAACTTTAGTTTAAAGACCCGAGATTTTCCCGTAACCTAAAAGATGTTTAACAGATTGCTCTAGAAGTCAAGAATAACACATGAAATGAAGTGAGAGGTTGGACTATGTAGATGCCAAGTAGTTGAGACTTTAAAATGGAAATAACCTATTTAAGTGGAGCATATCCATGAACCTCATAATAACCTATTATGATTGCATATTTTCATTTGACAACACAATGACAAGAAGTCTCACGTAGATCCACCCAGTCCAAAGTATAATTCATTCTAAAATATACTAAAATAAATAAATGAATAAACGCCTTTTAAAAGGTACTAAGTTATTACAATGAATAACAGATATCGATATTTGAAGAATGAACGCTTCTAAAGCTAACCCACCCAGATCAAAGTTAGCATAATGGATAATAGACATTGACATTTGTATATTTATTGCAGTGACAATCTTTTTATTAGAATACCTTCGTTTTGCGGTTTTTCTTTTCTCGTTGAATCTCTACGGTTGCCATTCCAGACGCTGCTTCTACCTTGAAGAATGATGGATCAGTATAACGCGTCAAACATGCTCCAGCTCCCGCAACATCAAACCTGTTAGAAGCCAGCAGGTATTCTAAGACTTCCCAAGTTGCAAAGTCAAATTATTTAGCTCTACCATTAAATCAAAATAACTTAAGTAAAAACACCAAGGTAAGTAAGCATACTTGTCCAAAAGGAATAACCGTGGTGGGCCTCGGGCCTCTTCGTAAGAGTCCATTACAAAGCGAGGCAAGTCTCCACGTGCAACCAGATTTTGTTCAGAACGCAAATTGGAATGCCAATCAACACCTACAATTGAATAATTAGGGTCATGTCGTGCAATTAGACATCGAATTTCTGACTTTGATTACCAGCTAAAAAAAATTACTTGGATCAAAAGAGATTATTATTTTAATATTGCATTCATTAGACTATATGCTAGAAATGCCACTTGCATCTGCATGCACTTCATTACACACTCGGAAGTCCCAGGCCCAACATCTCCAAAAATACAAAGAAATACATGACCCCTTAGGCTCCAACTACTCAGCTTCTTAATTACAGAAAAAGATAAATAGAAGATCTCCAAAAAAATTACCTATAAAAGTATCTCAAAGACTTCTAGGCCTAAGATTACAGTCCAGGACAAAAAAAAAATTTGCATCTGTTCGCATCACAATCACTACATCAATAGTATACATACTATGCTAAGATAAACCTCTACAAGCCATTTTAACAATCAATATATAAACGAAACATGCAACATACAATCTACCTGCATTGTAGAAAAATGAAGAAAGATTAGTTTGGGACAAGAGTGCCTTCTCAATCGGAGGAAATTCTGCTTCCAGTTGTTGAACGCGAACCATAAGACCATGTCCTCTTGTAGCAGTTGCCATTACATCTTCATGCAAGTCATGGAATATTTCAGCCGCAAACCTATAAACACCACAAATGATAAATAAGAAAATATTTCTAATGTTGGACATCTTCAGTTATATGTTACTAAAGGAGGATTACAAATTCCTCTACTAATTTCTAAAAATAATGCCCGTACTAGTGGTCTGAAAGCAAACCCACTGCTAACTGACAAGTGACTCGTCCCAAATTCATGTAAATAGTATTGCGACATTGAAATTCTTCTGGAGCAGAGTCCAATGTGAATTAGCGAGTGATAGGTTCCAAATTTTACGTAATGATTTTGAGAGGCAGTCAAGAAATATTGCAAGAAAGGGAAAGGAAAATATTGTAGAAGTGAAAACCAAAATCGAGAACGTAACAGACCCGCTATTAAATAATAATTAATAAAAACTCTAAATTAAAAGAAAAGAGCCAAAGAGGAGAAAATGATGACAAACAACTGAAAGAATATCCAATTTTGTTAAGCTAAATATACGCATTCCCAGACACATCAGAATCAGATTTCATTTTGTTAGGAAAAAAATATTAGAAAATATACATATATATATATATATGCATATTTGATTTGAAATCCACAAAGAAGCACTTTAGTCAACATCAGGAAGCTCGTTCAGCTAGGTCAATTCAGCCCAAAAAATCGAAACGCAATTCTTAGACTCAAATCCCAAACAAAATTCCGAGTTCATCGCAAACTTAAATTACCCAGTCGATTCAGCATTCTAATCATCATATTATCATTTGGCACTCAAACCTAACATGCGAAGAAGGAAAAACTTATGAGCTGAATCTGGCCATAGAATCCGAGTCCAGGCCTCAAATTCCCAGACGGAATTCCCAATTAAACACAATTTTCAACCACATTTGTCGAATTCTCACTCCAACAGTTCCGAATTCAAGCCCTATGGGTTCAGCAATTCCGAACTAACAAGATCAGCAACCTCGCAACACAGCAACAACAAAAAACACCAAACGAAAGCGAGAAAAGGGGTAGAACAAGAGGCTCACTCCGCAAGGTCGCCAAGCTGACGCAAGACTCCGACAAGGCCAGCCATGGCGACGCCTTCCAAGAGCGCCTCGGGATCATCCTTATCGGCGGCTCTGTACAGCTCAGGATCCGCCAATCCGTACTCGCTCCTCACCCGGTACCTCGTCAACGGCATGTTCTTCAAAAATCCGGACGGAATTCCAAAACCCTAACTTTGTCGGAACCTGCAATCCGGAGAAAAACGCAGTGTCTCTCTGCTTCTTCGATTTCACATTTCCAGCATCAGAATTTCCCTCCGAGGAAGAGAGGAAGAGAGAGAGAGAGAGAGAAAGAGGGAGAGGAGAGAGAGAGAGAGAGTTCCTTGGAATTTGTGGAAGAGAGGACAGCGAAATGAATGAAGGTTGCGGTGGTGGCCGCAGATATAATTTAGACGTGAAGGAGAGGTGACTGTTAGCGACCAGTATTTAATGATTTTTTTAATTTTTTTTAAGAATGATTGCTAATATCACAATTCCAAAAAAAAAAGAAAATGAGATCAAAATTTTCATCGTTTTTTAGGAAAGAACAAAAGTGTGCTGACAAATTCACCCAAATACGATCAAATGTTATATACACACACAAAAAAAAAAAAAAAAGTATTCCAAATCAAGACGATATAAATATCAAATTTAAAACAATCGGTTTCAACGTTAAACTCGAACAAAACGTTAAGAGAGAGAAACGTGGACTGAAATTTTAAAAGGAGACGCCAAAAAAAATAAACTAGAGATCAAGCACACATACGAGTCGTTTAACAAATTTTATACAATTGACTAAATGATGTAATCGACCAAAACGGAGGATCCCATGACACAAAAATCACACAAAACATTGTAAAAATAAATAAATAAATAACTCTAGCAGAAGTAAAACACAACTCAACACCAGACATGTAAAACAAAAACAACCACAAATTAAAAAAACAAAAACAACCACAAATTAAAATATAAAGACATTTGATAAAATCAATTTAAACTAAAACTTTTAATTACTGCGTTATAATGCTTTTCAAATGTTATAATGGTCAGAAAAAATGAGTTAGTGTAAAGTTCTCATATTTTATAGTTTTCACTTTTAAAAGTTTCAATTTTAACCATACTTCTCAATCACCCTGAAAAACTTCCATTTTTACAAACAAAAAAAAAAGGAAGACCCTAAGCTACACCATCAATGCCTGCTCACATCACAACCAACAAAAGACAACCAAAATAGCAACAGACACCAAGAAGCATGCAGCAAAGCCAAGATGCGGCCCGAGAGCAGTGTGACTTCCACGTGCCACCGTCATGGTCGCCACAACACAACCCATTGCAACCATAGACTGAGAGCAGTGTGCCTTCCACGTGCTACTGCCATGGTTGTCAAAAGTAGAGCCAGCAAATTTAGTCATGAGGGTAATAGTGTATGCTAATATTATCAAGAAAAATTAAATAAAAAAAATATATAATTTTAAGAGCGACGGAATAGGATTTTAGGGGAGGCAGAATAGGATTGTGAGAGGGGCAGAAAGTAATTTTTATGAGATTTTGTATATGATATAGAGAAAAAAAAAAATTCATGGGGGTGGCTGCCCACCTTAATCCCTGTATAACTCTACCCCTAGTGGTGGTTACACACAACTCTTTATAACCACAAAATTCATGCACCGCGTGGATTGAAATGATATAATGTAAGAGATATAAAATAGAATTTTACTATAAACACATTTTTAGCCCTTATGAATCCCCATCCACTATAAAATTCACTCTCACAACCATCATGATTCTAAATTTTCACTCTATTCTAAAAATACTTGATGTCATGTTGTGACCGCACTAATTGAAAAATATATAAAAACATATATATTGTGACTTAGACTTCTTAATTCTACCGAGAGCAAAATATGTTAAACGAAAAAAAAAAAAAGAATAATACACATTAATTTATAGTGGTTTACCTTCAATGTGAGAATTACATCTGTTTTCAGCCTCTAAAGAACTTCATTATAATGATAAAAAAATTTACAAAAGAAAATTACACATACTCTTTATAGATTTTTCTATCTAGCCTCACTTACTCTATATTTCATTAGTTATACAAAATAAACACTATAATATCTTATTTATAGATCAGAAGGATGAGACAAAAAAACCCTAAAAATAACCTTGTCACGTCAAGCTAAAATCTCACGAGGCTGCACCCTTCAGCTAGTGCTGTCGCACGTGTTTTTTGTTCAATCCGAGTTTTTGCCTCAACTTGCACAGCTACACCCTTTTAGGCGCCCCAATGTGCGCTCTCTACTCGCGCGCGTGACCGTGTGAATACCTGGCGCTCTAGTGCAAAATTTGTCTCATGAATTTTGTTTTACTCTCTCTTAATAAAATTTTAAGCATGTAATCTTATGCATAGAGTGATAATTTGTAGGGTATTACTTAAGCTTCATACTTCTTAACAAAGTACACATATATTTATATTATGGGCGACAAAATAAAATTGCTCTAACTAAAATTTTGTGCCTTTTGGCTTCTGTAATAATATGTTTATGTTTTTGTTTTTTTGAGATATATATTACAGCATTGCTCATTTTTAATACCACGTGATGAACTTCTTATAACTAAACCACGTAATAAAGGCAAATAAAAAATCACAATCCATTTATTATAGCAGTTTTCAATTAAATAATATTAAAATGGGAGAATGCTATAACAAGACCCTTAAAAGGTCTTATTGATAAGATTATTTTCTTTTATTTAATGAGATTTTTTTCTAGCCATTCGATTCAAAATGAAGGGTATAAAATCATAGTCTTATAGAAACGAAAATAGGTCCAGCTACACTTAATAACAATTTTTGCAATGAAAAAATTACAAAAATCTTTTCAAAAAATTAAAAAACAAATTGATTAAGAAAAAAAGAAAAACTAAGCCAGAAATCTAGCAACTCACTCCGTCACCACCTTCCTGCCCACCATCGCAACGCAGGCGACCCTCTCGGCAACTAGGGCTTCTCCATCTTTTTCTCCAACGACGCCCTTGACGACACCAATCTTAGCGACGAGGAAGCCGGGCAATGGCTTGGGTCGTCATCAGCTCCAGCGGAGGGGTTGTAGGTAGGGAAGAGAACTGCGATGCCGTCGGGAGGAATGTCTCGAGGCTGCCATCTGCCATTGTAGAGCTGTCGACCACATTTACGAAGGTGATGGTGATCTTGGGCAGCTCCTAGTCGATCCTTGTTCGAGATCTATCTGAGATCAGAGTCTTGATCTCTGTCTTGTAGCATCGTGATTTGAGTGGCGATCCTCGAGTAGCGATTTTGGTCACGAGCAAGATGGTGATGGTTACGTCGCACCATATGATGTGTCGCGAGCAACCCCACTGGCCGGTAACGGAGGAGAAGCAATCCTCCCTTTTCTGTTTTTTTGTTTAACTTTTATGTTTGTTTTTTAAGTAATCTAATGTGGGTGGGTTTAGTTAACTAATGGTGAGCTTATTTATTTTTAACCGTTAGATAGAGATCTAATGACTAACAAGGATCTTATTGATAAGAACAAATTAAGGTTCTTATAGTAGAATTTTCCTTAAAATAAATAAGAAAAATGCTACAATAAGACCCTCTAAACAAGTCTTATCTATAAGACTTATTTTTTAAATCGTTGGATTTAATCCAATGGTTTAAAAACTTTAACTCCACCTAATTATAATGGACTCTCCCTTACACAATTAAAATTTTTAAAAAATTAAAAACCTAATAATTTAACAAAAAAATCAAGAAAAAAATTAAAACAACTCAAGCAGCCATAATCCACCCCACCTGATCAACTGCAGCGGCCGAGGGAAGGGAGGCACTCACGGAGGAGGAGCAGCAGAGCACCTTGGCAGTGATAACCTAACGACAGAGCAAGAGCTTGCAAGATCAACAGCCTCTGCTCAGCCTCAATGACCTCCTCGATCACCCACGAGCTCGCGAACCTCGATGGAGATCGACACCCAAGCTACAAACTTCGCAACCTAATGAATTAATGACCCAGTCGTGATGGCGATCTCCTACGTGATGACAATTTTTGCAACCCACAGCTTGTGATAGGGTCACGACCCACAATAGGCACAATTTCTATTGCGACCCATGGTGGTAAGGTTGGAATCACAACATTTGTCACCATAGGAGCTCCAATGGAGAGTGCATCGCCATGATTTATAGTGATCTGGGGTCAACGGCGAGCCCCTCCGACAATAACAGGCGGTAGAGAAAATCATTTCTTTGATGTAAAGCTTTTTTGGAAATTTGATTTTTTTTGTAATTTTGGATTTTGATTAATCCAGTGTAAATGAGTTTATTTTATTTACAATGAGCTTGCCTATTTTTGACCATTTGATTTGATCTAAGACATAAAATGGGTCTTAATAATAAGACCTTTTTAGAAGGTCTTATTATAGCATTTTTTAATAAATAATATTTGTTTCATAAAAAAGTATTAATTTATTTGCAAAATCATACGACAGTTAACAAAATGGAACATTTAGAATTTTTGAGATAGTTAAATTGATGCCACACTACTATAATTCGTAGCACTGCTCTTCTTGTCTTTCTTCTTCAATTTTTGTTTTTGTTTTTTTTTTTCTTTTTTAATCTCGTAATTTTCGATCGAGAGAAGAACGCTGGTGTGTGATTTGACCCTGTGCGTCTCAAGGGAGTGTTTGATCGGCGCGCATCGTCTCGCTTATGAAGCGCTTCGTCGCATTGGATCATGTTCTTTTATGCTGTAACTGACCTTTTCGGGTTCCAATCTGCTGCTTTTCAAATCTCCGTTTTTTCGTTTTCTCAGTAGATCTGGTCCGTACAATGCAAAACGTGTTTTGCAACACACGAATTCTAATTTTAGCCAGAGTCCCTCGAAGACGCTCTGTGGGTTGTCTGAGATGAAGACAAAAAAAAGGGTCTCGATCAAAAAATACAAGAAATAAATAAAAAAAAACAGTGTACAAAATAATTTACCTAGACGCTTAGACCCTAGGGGTTCACGTGAGCATGATAAAATCCTCCACGTAATTAATGTTTTTTTGGTCAAACGCATAAAAAAAACAAACTTTTTTGTTTTTATATTATTGCCCTTGAACTTTTCATAGTATCAACAAAATAGTCCTCGAAGAAACCCTTAAGCTTTTCATAATATCAACAAAATAGTCCTTGAAGAACAATTTCGTATGACCCAAGGGCAATCTTATTTAACCTTATTAGATTATAATCTAACTATTTGTAAAATAGTAGGTTTTAATCTAAAAAATACACTATAAGCTAAATTAGGACCTATAGTTTTGTAAGTGTAAGGTTTTAATCTATAAAGATAAAAAGAATTTTTCATAGTCTAATATATAAGTACAATAATTACTAGCAAAATACACCAAAATAAAAAAAATACACACCAAAATTAAAAAAAAAAATACACAACACCAAATACAATAAATTTAAATGAAAACCTAAAAATTGGAATAAAGAAAATAAAAAAATTAGAAAATAAAAAAAATTTAGTGACTGTCATGTTTAAGAGGGAAGAGTGTTGGTTTTCAAAAATATTTTTGTATAAAAATAGCGGAAATACAATTACGGTGCAGAATGTATATACTAAAAAAATTTTAAAACTTTTGTAAATCATGCTATATATTATATTAATTTAACTCTAAATATGTGTGTGTGTGCAATATGTGCTTACCTGTAAGATGAGAAGAGATCGAAAGAAAAAAAAAAAAAAAAACTTCTATCAGGATGTGCTCGCTAAATGTAAACGTAGTCTTTCTCGCCTAATTATTGATATATGATGAACGAATGGGTGGGCATACAAGAAATTAATGATTTGTAAAAGATCACTCTCTTACGTTTTTTACTCTTTAATCCAATGCATGAGCAAAGAAAGTCTTGGGATAAAGAACACTTCTTCTTCTCTCTTTCTCTCTGGCTATACAGTCTAGCAGATTTTTATAGTTCGACCAAGACTCTTAATTGTGTATAGAATAAATAGAGAGAGTAGGAGACCAAATTAATTCTAGAAGCTTCCTTTATTTTAATTTTAAATATCACATATTTAATTAAAATAAAAAATATTCTCTTTCCTTCTACTGTAGGTGGCATCAATCATCAAACAAAGCCGGAAGAAATATTTGCTTGTTATCCAATCTGATTTATTTTCAAATTTAACTTTCCAAATTGAATCAAATCACATTTATCCAAAAATAGAAATTGTAAATATGAAAATTTGGTAAACAAGTTTGGAATTGCATAGGGAGCCCTTTTGTGCTGTAGTATCAGCCACATACAAGGGGTGGAACCCACTATGTGTCTATCAAATTAATTGTTATTTATTATTAGATAATCTTATTATTTATTAATTATAAATTAATACTTAATTAATTTATTTTGAGTGATATTTAATTTAAAATTCTATAATTTTAAATTAATTAATTAAACCAAAAATTATACTTATCCAAATGGTATTTACAAGGATTGTGAGGGATTAAGACCATAATTTCAAGCTCCAATAAAACTAATATACTAATTAAAATTTTTAATTAATATATTACTCTTTTATTAATTTCAATGTTTCTCCACTAAAAACTTAGAATTACACTCTTAAAATTAATAAATATTAATGAAGACTAAAATCAATACTTAAGAGAATTATTCATCTACTTCTCATTAAAAAATAAATGGATTCCATCTTGTAGTATTAGAATTTCTGACTACTTACTTTATTAATCTTCGAAAATACAAAGGGATAGAATTAGATTCTAGATTCCGTACGAAGCAAAATGTAACACCCGTATTTTAACGGGTATGATTTTTGTAAAATTTAATGAATAAAATGTGACAATTTAAAATTTTGTAGCATTTAAAAATTATCAAGTTTGTCTTTATTGCTTCAATTATTTACGAAAATGCAACTTTGGCATTCTCTTACAAAATCTCCGAAAGAGACATGGAATCAATGCTAGGAGACATTGATATATTTTCTTAACCACCGCTTTTAATTTTGTTTTCTCAATTATTTTGGCATTGTTTACTAAAAGTCTCCGTAGGAGACATGATGATAATTTTTTTAATGCACCTTTGTTCTCTTCTTACAATTTTTGCGTGAACCAACCTTGTCTCCCTCTTCCTCTCAATTATTTTGATACCTTTTTATTCAGCCCTCACCACCTTCTTCTCTAGTTTTCCTTCTCTCCCACTCTTTCTCTTTTCATTTGTGCTGAAACAAAAACTCAACAAGTTCTTTTCCAAAGGCAGCCATAAGTCTAAGAAACTTCTAGCTATACCATAGCAACTAAAACAACAAAACACCTGCTAAACACACTTGAAAACACCAAGGAGGGCAGCCTCTTTTCTTGTCCAAGAACCACCAAGAATGCTGCCAAGAATGTGGTCCAAACTCATCCAAAATCATCAAGAAACATAGTTCATTTTCTTATCCAAAAACCAGCGAAAACCGCCACCTCCATGGCCAATTAACTTCAAGAGTACAAGCTTGATTGTTAATCCAAACTTTGGTTCTTTTCAAAAGAGTTTTGAGGTAGGTTTTCTTTAATCTAAATTTGGCTTTTAGTATGTGTTTTCTTCATGTTTAATGCATAATTTTCGTGTTCAAAATTTATGCAAATTTCTAGTTATGTTAACATGCATCTTTGAGCATTTATGAACAAAAACTTGAGTCTTGAGTTAAAACCCATAACCAACCTTTATTTGAGTTTGGCAACAATGTTAGAAACATGTTAAGAATATTTAGAACCGATTCCATAGCTCTATGGTTAATGTTTTAAAGTTTTAAGCTTGAAGAGCAAATTTAAGCATGCTTTCCTCATTAATTGCAAGAAAGGCTAGAGATATGGTTTGATAATGATTTTAGAATAAAACTCATGAGAATATGTTTATTGTGATTATAGAATGCATGTTGTGTATTTTAGAATGGTTTTGAGATTTTGCACAAGGATAATATGCTTTGGATTAAAGAAAAACTTGACATTCCATGAACTTTGTAATGCCTCTATGGGCAGTGGCTCTTTCTTAAAATTATAGGGTTAAATTAAAATGAATTTTGTAATTTGGTTTGCATATTTAAAAAGTAGACATCCTAAGCTTTCTAACAAGTTATCATGAGCCCAAATCGGAGTTGTATTTTATTTTCTATGAATTTTTCAATTTTTGGATTGAAAACTAGTAAACCTGCCAGTAGCAGTAAACCATCCGTCTACCTTAAGTAAATCACCTGTTAACCTGTATGTCGATTGTAGATAGTGAACCCGCCTTTTTGCAAAAGTATACAGCCAGTTTGCTATGGTATACCAACTGCTAACCTGAACCAAGAACCCAACTTTGCTAACTTTCTAATCCCTTAATATCTTGCAACCTTTCCAACACTATCCTAAGTGATTTATAAATCTTATTAGAGACTAAAACATATAGATTACTTACATATATCTTATATTGTGTTTAAGACAAAAATTGTTTACTTTGGTATTTAAAAGAGAGTTGCATAAAAACTTGAATGGCACACTAGTGAGATGGGTTTACACATAATTCATTTATGGATGTGGTTATATGTTGTACTTTAGTTTTAATTGTCCTTATGCACGTCTTAGAGTCAAGGATGTATGGAGCTAACGTTAATTAATTCTGAAATTAAAATATTATTGATAAGCTTTGAAGGTAGGAATTCTATTACTCATCTTTTGTAAGGTTTTGGTAAATTAAAATTTGGTTATTTTATGTTGTAAAATATGTATATTGTACTGCGAGGAATATAATGATTTGATATATGTTATAAATTGAGTAGCATGGTTAGGAAAATTGACTCTACAAATAAAAATTGAATATAGAGGACTGGTGAGATGTGAAGAGGGTGGCGGTTACATCTTTGAGCACGAATACCCTAAAAGGTAAAATAAGGGGAAGGTGATGACGTTTTCTTGGGTCGAAAGTCCTAGAACACACTATACAGGAATCAACTTGGTGAGGACTCGAGGCTTAATGTCCCCTCATCGGAACACCCTTGGAATGTTTAGAGGGTGGCCAAGCATGCCTATTTGGGTTACGATGAGTTGAGTGATACTCTATTTAACATGGATACCTAGGAACAATGATGAATGGTAATATTTGTATAAATGTAAACATATGAAACTTGGTAATGACTAACTATGGTATCCACTAGATGTGACCATAATAAACCTTATAATCTGGAATAAGATGTAACTTAACTAACCATGCAGTTTTAATGTGGTAATGGATAAACCATAAGTTGAGTCATGATTTTCCCCACTGGGCATGTCGATGCTCATACCTATCATATCTTCATCTCTCAGGTGGAACTCAATGCAACATATCTGAAGAGGAATAGGCAACACCAACCCTGTTGTTTTCATATTAGAAGATCTTGTTTATTTGTAACTTGTCTAGAACATGTAAGATTTGTATTATTATTATTTTTTTTATGACTGTATTAAGTTATTTGGGAATTATACTATGGTGATGATGACTGTACTATATATGTTTGGTGCTACACTAAAAATTGTGGTTTATATTTAAACGTTTATTTTTAGTTTTGTTTAAAGACCCATGGACATTGTTTAATTGATTTAAATAATATTGAATTTAAAATTATTTTTATTTATTTAATACTGCTAACCCCCACATAGTGGTGTTACATAAATCAAAAGAAATAACTCCTATTTATAAATATGAGTATGTTAATAACTTAAGATTAAGATCATCATATATATGACCATCAGTCTATGTGATTAGAACTTGATATATTTAATAAAAATTATTAGCTGTTCATATTACATCATGTTTTGGTCACATGTAATCCCATTATGTACGATGCATTCATTTTATAACTCACTACATTAACGGTTTAGATAAGACTATTTGATTTTTAATGAAAGTGATATATACTAGCAACGTTCAATTAAAGATTTCATACTTTAACTGAATAATTAATAATTAATTATATTTTACTGTAATTTTATCTATCATTCTTAAATATTATCATCTTGTATATAACACTTATACACAATATTTAAGGTTATATAAATAATTATGTAATTTTAATCATATTTGTAAAGTATTTATAATATATACACACAAATATAATGAACAATTTACTTTATTTATTTATAAATATATGCTTAACAAAAACATTACATGCTTTAAGGACATCTATCTTAACAAAGAGAAACCAAAGCACAAAATAAAAACTTAAAAAGAACCTGAAAAAACTTAAAAACAATTATGCCATCAATCGTATTATCTTTAGTGTTATATAGCAATCACTTGAAAGTTATTAGTTCCTAGCAGGAAGAGGAAGTGGTGTTCTTTGCCAAATTGCAAGTTCAAATGGATGCTTCTCTTATTAGGTAGAATTCATTTTCAGGAATTCCAATAGGTTATACTGAAAAAAAAAACAAAAAACAAAAAAAAAATAAAATGAAAATAAGAAGAAAAACCAATTTTTGTAGTCCAATTGATAAAAGTGAGATAGAATAGAAGAGAATGAGAGTAAAAAGTTTAAGTCCTTACCATTACATTTATACCTTCACATTTTAAATTTATGTTAAATCTTTACCCTCCTTATCTATCCTTCTAAATCTTTTTATTTTATTAAGAACGTTTAAATGTATTTTCTAGTTAAATTGACCACTAATTGATAAAAGGTAAGAATGAAGCACAATTTTTATAACAGAGATCATTTTTATATCTTCAAAATGTAGAGTGTAAAAAAAAAAAAAAAATTGTGATAGGATATTTAGGTGTTTGGTTATGCATGCAACCAAATATCCAAAAAAGAAACAGGTTCTTTCAAAGGTTTTTGGGTGTTTGGTTGCAAGCATAATAATATCTATTTTTTTATGAAAAATTTCGATCAACTCATTATATTTTATAAAAAGGAAAATTTTGTCTTTTCGTATCCCAAATAGGGTTTCGAGATACTAAAAAAAGATTTTCGAAAAGCTCGAGATATTAGTATAAAATTTCAAAACATAAGGTGCCAAACTCATATTTTAATATAAATAGAGTACTAAAATGAAAATTTTCCTTGTTTTTCACATTTATTTGTCTTTTTTTTTTTATACATATTTGTCTTTTTCTTCTCAAATTTTTACCTTTTTTTTTATTAACATTTGTAGTATGTACACATGGAACGTGTGCTTTTTGACTAATTATTATAAAATTTGAGGATTTTTCAATAAGATTGTTGGGTTGCTAGATGAGGGGCATCATGGGACGGGATGGAATAGGGCGACAAGTGCATTACGGATGGCGATGATCAATGCTTTCTTATGTAGATAAATTTGATTTTACCCCATGAACTTCAGTAATTAATATCATCTTGCCGCCTGAATTTTAAATACCGTTATGCATACCTCTCAAACTTTAAAATGTTAACAAAAATGATCATTTTTCTTAAATTCAGTCCATAAAAATTTTATTTTTATTTCTTTTTGCAATAAAAGGGGCATTTTTGCTAATATTTTAAGAATCAAGGGACATTTTTGTTAACATATTAAAGTTTTATAGATTGCGTACTAGTTTTTAAAATTTATTGGGCAAGATAACATAGTTGTTACGGATCGGGGTGCAAAAATAATATTTATCATTATATTAGTTTTTTCTTTAATCACATTTACATCTTTTTCAGTTATAATTCACATTTTGACCGATGAAAGATACGGTTTTGCATAAATTAGACATCCCAAGGTAATAAATGGGAAACACTCTAACATGCACCGTATTATTTTTTAATATCATTAAACTACGAAGTGCACAGAAAACGTAAAAATCCCTTTTCAAATTCTTATTTTTTTCCCTCTTATGGTCAAATTCCGATTATTCAAAGACATGTTGAGTATGTACAAAGTTCATAGAGTACTTATATAATTATTCCAAATTCGTAACGTGTAATAGTACAAAACACAGGTTTAACTTTTTAATTTCCTACAAATATAAGTTGCAAAACGTAAAACAAATCTTTCAAAATTAAAATCTACCTATAGTGTTTGTATTTGCATGTGATAATATAATGCAATTTTTTTTGCAAGAAAAGTGCCAGCATATACTATTACATAAATATTAAAAAAAAACAAAATTTTTATATTGTTAATTATTTTATGAACGAGAGGTGGGCCATCAAAGTTTTAGACTAACTGAAAACTCCCTCAACATCCCATTAATTAAAAAAAAAGACCTCAACAAAGACACTAGATATGACTCTCACCACGTTATGACGGTTGAACTAGAATTAGCGAAGGTTGGGTCCAAATTCAGTAGAAGTGGCCAATTTTTTTTTGGTATTTTAATTTCGTTTCTATCATAGATGCCACGCAGTTATAATATATTTGGCAACCTCTATGGTATTGTCAAGAGCATTTAATATTCCACGCACACGTTCGTTATTTGAATAAATGCCTTAGATGAAATGGATTTTGGCTCAAAGTGGACCTCAGAGCCGTAGGACATGGGTATCACCACAACTACACAATGTGAGCGTCGCATTCTAACAAAATCCCAAACAATGAAACAAAACCTAATAATGATGCATTATATAATGTTATGAACCTCTTAATCATGCGTAGGACCATATTATTTATAGCCAACTATGTAAATTATTGTAAGCTTATGATAAAGTGATGAGGCTAGGTCATTTTTATTTTTTAGGGAAAAGGAGAAAAAATAACGATAAATTATAGTTTTTGAGAGTGTAACAATGACTTTAATGGAACAATGTCACAGTGAGTTGCCAAACAAATTTAAGGTTTAATTCTATATTTATGTCATATGGTGTAGAATAATGTAGACGCCCAATAAGGATATACGAGAATAATGTAGCTTAATTGACGACCGGGGCTGTTTGCCAACACCACCAAGCCGCTTAAACCAGTTGTCTCACCCCTGTCCCGTCAAGTAAAAGGGTCCATGTCATCACCCGCTCATTTTAGGTAGGTTTTGTACACACTCGTCTTCTTTGACAGACGGGAGCGATTTTGAATTTTTTGATAGCGGATACAACCCATCCACCCGTTATTTTAATATATATTAAATATTTATATTTTTTTTATAATTATTTGACTTTCTTAGGTATGATTATTATGATTCATTATTATTGTTATATACAATTACATGGAATTGGAAAGTCAGCAGCGACTTTCCAGTTTTCTTATTGACTAATTTTAAATTTCAAATTTCAAATTTTATCCTATTTTCTTGTAATTTTTTTTTAAAAAAATCAAATTCTATCTCTAATTCTTGATTCGTTAACCTCTCATTTGATCACCCTTTTAAACAATTGAAAATATTTGACTCCAAGTCTCTAACTCTTAAGTGCCTGTTGCAATGCTTGGTGACACACCGTGGCAACCACCATCCTCTATTCTAGTCAGCGTTCTCAGCTCGTCGTGTGTTGACTGTGTGGTAATTTTTTTAATTCTGTTATGATAAAAATTAAACTCCATATTACAAAACGTTGGTAATTTTATTTTTCTCTTCATTCATTGTTTGGATAAAAAATGCAAAATGATTTTGAAATTGCTTGCTTATATATGTATCACGTATATTCATGTTGGATAGACAAAAAGATTAAAATTTTCTTTATGCTTAAAGATCATGTATATCACATATTATATAAGTTACTTATATCATGTATTCCTGTTCAAAGAATTTCTTATATCAAGCTATGGTATTGGAAAGATGACTCGTGATGATTTTGATATATATATATGAGAGTATTTGCTTTCAACACTGAGACACCTATTCTTGATGTTGATGACAAGGATCAAGAGAACCGTGAGCAAGATAACAGTAAAACAAAAATAACAAGGACAAAAAGGTGTTAATAGAAAAGGTGGAGTACAATGAGAAGTTTGGGATCACTTTATTATAATTGAGAGTGATGATCCTAACGATTCTAAGATGACAGCAATTATTGTGGGCAAATTTATGCTGCCAATC
>CM046343.1:15904683-16025804 GCA_025403435.1 Artocarpus heterophyllus
TGTTAAAGTCTCGTATGATTTTTGTAGGAAGGCCAACAAAATCATAGTTTTATCTTCCTTACCAATTTTGACCTCTACATTTAACAATTAAGTTATACACTTATTAAAATTATATATAAGATCCCTATTGTCAACTGCCTCATCCATCGTCCACTCATACAATTACATCTTCAAATTCAATATGTTTGTTAAGTATTTCAATATATAAAATTTTCCCAATTTTTTCACAACTCATAATAAGATTTTTCATTCATAATACTATACTTCAATTTAAGAGACAAATTAAAATGAATATTGCTTACCGTTTTTGCTTCCAATTTTCCCAATCTTCATCTTCATAATTTATGGCTTCTTCCCTTGTACTGCTGGAAATGTCTCTCACTATACTTTTGGAGATATTAAAATTACTCTTTCCATCAAAAAACTTAATTTATTTCAACTTTGTTCCAAAAATCATCTTGACCTTTTTTAAAAAAAAAATCTTCACTATAGCTCTGATACCATTTGTTGGGAAAATATACCGTTATATGTGCGCAGCAGAAAAATAAACTGAAACAAAAACCAACACAAAGGCAGAGAAGACAAATATTTATATGGTTCAAAAAAAATTGCCTACATCCATAGGATAAGACGAAGAATTCCATTAACAACTTCAAGATTATACACACCATAATCTTTCACATTTCTCTCTCTACCTAAAACCCCTTACACCCTTTGTCTATTTCTCTCAAAAAAGGAGGCACTCTTACTTTTCTCTTCTCTCACTACATAAAACCCTACATCAAAAACTTAATTCAAAGACTCTCAATGAGTCATAATTTAGTCCAAACTCATAAAATAATGACCTAGTCTAACAAAATAAAATTTGAGTCATAGTTGGCAATAATAGATACATCTCAAAACACATACGATCCGCTCAAAAAAATAAAACACATATGAAAAGAAAAAAAAAGAGTAAAAGTAGGGTAGAGGAACAAAAAAGGAAAATAAGATGAAAGAAAGAGAGAGAGTGGATTAATCGACAATTTGCAATCGCTGAAGGAGTGGCAAAAAAGTACATTCTCTTTTTACATGAATAAAAATGTAAAGATGTAAAGAAAAAAAAAATTCGTCTGTTGTCTCTAGAAGACTCCTTGTCCACTTTGTTTTTTGTCCTTTGTAATTGATTCTTAATCAATAAAGGATTTTTTTATTGTAAAAAAAATGTAAATGTGCTTTTAGTTATTATAAGGTTTATGATTTATCCAATGATACGTCCTTTTTATTATTTACAGGCTGGTCGATTTTAACAAGGTTCGCATGATCTAATTTTGTGCATGATTGCTTTCAGTAGCAGGACTTTGACAATGAAAGTAAATTTTTAATTTTTATTATGTTCATGATTTCATTTTGAATGATCAATGCTTGCAATTCATGGTTTAATCGTTGTTGAGGATCGACTTTGGTGTTTTCTTTTGCCACCTTTTCTTATCAATCGGATACCTAAATCAATCGAAATAGTTGCTTATCCAAATGCAAGTGGCCAACATAATTGCAAATCTTTCTTCTTTTTTTCTCTTCTTGATGAGAACATATTTGCAAATCTTTAATGATAATCTAAACGAAGGTCTGTCATTCACTACCGAAGTATAATTGTAAATTTGTGATAATGAACGAAAACATTCTGCAAAAGCCGAAGGTCTGTGCAGGAGCCGGACCCCTGACATGAAATGATAATAAAGGGTAAATTATATTAAAACTTTTTTGTTTTGTTAAAATAACATTCACTCTCTTGATCGAAGCTAATTACATCAACATCTTTAACTTTACAAGAAAATTAGATAGACACCACTTTGGTTAGTTAACTGTTAATGTTGACCAAACATTGACGGTCAATTTTTTTCAAAATTTTAAAAATGTCCCTCAATAAATAAAAAACATTTTAGCTATATATATTGTTAAAAATGACATTTTTACACTTATTTTGCCCCAAAAATTGAGTTTAGTTACTTTTTATACACTTTTAACTAAAATTTTCACTCAAAATTCTTGATCTTTTTTATTCAAATTTTCAAGAACTTTAAATATTTTTCTTATAAATCAATAAATTTGAGTATTCTAAAACTAAGTAGATCTTACTAAAATAGGCAATTATCATCTTCATAATGCATTTTTCATAAAATAATAAAAAACATAAAATCATAAACAAAATAAATCTAAAGTCAAAATAAAAAACGGATATAAATTTTATAAATTAAAAAACACCAAAACTTTTTAAAAAAATAAAAAATTTCAACAGTCCTCTCTCACTCTCACTCTCACTCTCACCTTTTTCTGTCTCGATCTCTCTCAGTCGGAAGATTTTGATGAAAGGGACAAAAAAAAATTGAAATTGGGTAAAAGTCCTTTTTTTGGAACAAAAAAAAACACGTTTTTCTGTGTAGGTAAACTGTCTCAGTTTTTTTCAAAAAAAAAGGAAAATGACTGTAGCAGAATAAGGAACCTCAACAGAATGAAAAAAAAAAAAAAAAACTGAAACCGTTTTGATGTCCAAAAAACCTTTTTTTTGGTGCCAAAATCTATCTTAAAAAAAAAAGTCATTCATCAAAAAAAAAATTTCCAAGAGTTATTCATCAAATTGCCCCCTCTCAGTCCCTCTCTCTTTCTCTTGATCTATTCAGGCAATTGGATTGGGTGGGGGCACTGGTTGGGGCTACGGTTGAATTTGGAAGCTTAGGGTAAGGAGCGAGGGTTTGATAGAGGCTTGCAAGGGCGCTCGGGCAAGGTCGTGGTAGCAATGGGCAAAGGGGTATGGGAATGCAGCTGGTGAGGGAGCGATTACTCCAAGGGAAAGGGCGATTGTGCAGCAAGCTAAGGGGACTCGCGAGGGTGCGACGGCTTCGACGGTGACGGCCACGCGGGCTAGGATTCCCAGGATTGAGGTGGAGACGGCGAGGGCTTGGCAGGCGGCTCTCCAAGGGTAGGCCAAGGATGGGGAGGGAGGTGGGGAGGTTTTGGGTAGATCAATTAGGGTATTTAGTGGGAATTAGATCTAAAAGCTGAGATGTGATATTGTCATATCAATTGTTCAGGCTAAAAGTAGTGATCTCGTCATCTTATAATTAAAAGTTTAAGAGGCGTCGGTTTAATTAGTTTTGATTGAAGAAATATCTTTATTTTTTTGACAAAATACAAAAAATATCAGTGTCATTTAATGACAATAAATTAGTTTGTAGAGATATACAAATTCTATAAATTGGGATTCTCGATGGGATAAATATATATGTCCTCTTGACGTAGGGCTTTTGGTTCTCAATTAGAACCAATTAATTTTAACCAATAAACAATGTAAAACTCTCAGCAGCTATAGTTGTTGGGGGTATGCTCGGCACCCTTTTTTCGAAGAGCGCTCCTTGACTATCCGACCACCTTGCTCAGATAAAAGCTATTTTTGGGGTTGCACAACTCCCCGTTGATCGACACTTCTTCCCAAGGTAATCTCCAAGATTTCCATTGACTGCCACACAAGATGCCACCTACTGAGGATGAACATGTGCTCGGGATGGACAGATATAGCCTGAAACTAGACAACAACTTATTTCTAAGGCTACATGGCCTCACTACAGCCTTTAGAAAAAAAAGTTGTCCACCTTCTAGGATTATGACACTTGTCACCTACTCTCTGACACCACCACATAGAGCACCCGAGTCAAGGGTCAAACCCATTTTACACCTGATCCAAATATGGCCTACAAATAAGAAGCATTTACTCCACCAAGGTAAGTGGACTTTTTCACACCTAACCCTACTCTCACTCTCAGACGAAGAGATACATGACTTGAGTGTCAACGAGCCTTTGACTAGCACCACACCAATGTCCCCTTGACCTCTAAAGCATTCCCTCTTCTTGTTACAAGTTCCACTAGGAAGCCGAGACAAACAGCATAGATAGTCTGATGCTACACTATAAAACTCTCATATGCTACAATATTTTTTACCAAAATTAATTCAAAACATTATTCCTAACCACACTTTCCAAATAATATTCAAACATACGGATGTATGTATATATGTATTTATCCATGGGGACATGTACGGATATTTTTCAGCAAACGTTAAACAAGGCGGCACAAAGCAGAAGCGTTCATTATTTTCTTCTTAATTTTATTATTTTGTTATGCTCTAATATTCTCAGAGATAGCCACCAGACATTCGGCGTCATCCATACCTACAAGAACAGGGGACAAAAAATACAAGAATCACACATCTTCTACCCATTGATCAACTTGAAAAATAATAAAAAAAGAACCTTCGATTTCATTTTTTTTTTCTGAAAAATTAAAAATGAGTGAGAGCAAATATAAATCTTCAAAGTGACCAGCGTCAAACAAAATTTCATTATTTTCAAATGCACATACTTAATTAATTGATCGTCCATCTTAAGGGAAGTCAACAACTATCTTTAAAATAATAAACAAGCATTGTGTATATCTTGGGAAAACCTCCAAATATTCTAAGTACAATTGATAAATAACTTGCAGAACACCCCCAGAAGAGAAAAATAATACACGGAACGAATTCATATATTAACCAGCTAAATGGAACAGAAAAATGCCTGTTTCGTATAAGGTGCGGCGGCGGTAGACCGAATGAATGCGCACATATATAAGAAGAAAAAGAGCTACATACAAATCTTACAAAATTTCATCAAAAAGCATTTTACACGTCGAAATTTACACTCACAACAACACAATTTACAATAACCAAGATCTTTAAATGATGACTATGTGCCACATATTTTACGGGCCCAGCATTCGCACGCTGAACCTCCAGCAGTCATTCTCGTATAACGCATTTTCTTTTCTGCCCACCAACATATTTTCGTGGGGACAGAACAGGGCCTCTTAACAACACGTATATGGGGATAACTGTGAAGGTGAGTATTATACATGAATGGGATATAGGAAATGGAGATTGAAGAGGACGTAGATTCCATATAAATTTCCTATTTGCACTACGGAAAAAAATAGTCCCCAACCTAGTTCAGGGCAATCGCCAGATGCTGCAGGGGAACCAGCTTCTTTCAAGAGTCGCTCCAACTATCATCATCATCATGTTCATCATCACTTCCCGCCAATGCCTGTACAATAATTTATCAAACGTTCTACATCCAACTAGGAGAGATAAAGAATGAAGAGAGAGAGAGAGAGAGAGAGAGAACCTGACGAATTGCATTTGCTTTCTCCAAGATTGCAGCAACCTTCAAGTTGGTTTTAGGAGTGGGACCTGGAATGCTGGGCCTTGTTGCCGTAGCAGGCTTCAAGTTGAAGGACTGAGGCAACAAAAAAACAATATAACAATTGCCTCGAAAAATTCAAGATAAAGCGGCAAATATCCAAAATAACTAGCGAGTTGTACAGAAAGTGTCAGCCTAACCTTAGTTCGTATCTGTTCTAGTAGCGAATCTCTTTTATCTGCCTTAGGTCCAGTCTGAGGCCGAACTCGTTCGGAAACCTTTCTCAACTGCAAATTGTGCAATGTGTTACAAATCAAGTGCGTGTTAAAATTCAAATCCAAAAGATGGATATTCTGTTTGAGTAAACGATTTAATAATCATTACCTTGCTTTTTCCATGAGCGTTAACAGCATCAATGAGAGGATTCCTGGGACGAGGGAGCTTGTTCACCAGATTTCCATTTGGCTTTCCAACTTCAGATTCTGGCATCAGAGAAGAACTATTCGACGACCATGGGGTTTCTCCCCCTGGCATCAGTAAACCAAGCCGAACCTGCTCTTCTGCCACGATTGGAGGTGGAATAGATTTGACAAATGGATTTTTTTCTTCTCCTTCAGAATATTGCGATGGCCGCTGAGGTGTCATGGTATCTGCTTCCAGTGCTTGTTGGTTCAGAGCCTGAATGACTGCGTGTGAATCATCAGGCCGAGGAGTTGGTGTTGGCGGGAAGGAACTTGAACTAGGCTGCACTGTTTCTCCCTGCTCATGTCTCTCGCTAGAAACCGCTGGTAACGTCAAGAATGGGTTCAGAGACTGCGCTCCCCCTAAAGCAAGATAATTGTATTGACTGTTGGCATCATTAACCATTGTTGGCAACTGCAACGAGTATGTTGGAGGCTGTGCAAAATTACCCACCAAAGGCTCAGCAACATGCAGGGATTTCTCATTTTCTACAATCGTGACGGGTAAAAATTGGTTCTGTGGCTTCTGTATACCACCCTGAGATGCTGGTAATTCACCTTGAACTTTCTCATTAGCTCCATGTGGTTGTCTTGAAGGGAATAAGCCAAGATTACCATCTAGGAAAGCATGTTGAAACTTCCCCATCCTCCATTGCATAGGAGGTAGGGGCGGCATTGGTGGCATCTCCCCAAAATTAACTTGAGCTGCTTCAAGCTGTAAGCCAAAGGAAGGATGGGCAGACTCTAATGGATTTGGTGCTTGTTTCATATTATCAACTTCCTGGGGTGCTGATTTTGACAAGAATTGTGAGGTTGAAGATTGGCTTGAAAGGTCGTCTTGACACAATTCCAAAGAAGCATCCGCATGTATATTTACGTGATCTAGAGATCCAATAGGCTTACCCCTCTCCTCGTCCATGTGGTTTAAGGATTCCATCTTTTCTGATGGGAGACTAGATGAATTAATACTTGGTTTATTAACTTGCAAACATCTCACATCAAGTTGATCACCTCGTAACTCTGATTGTTGTAAAGGAGATTCTGGATGAGAACCTGCATCAGCTTTTACCACCCATTCCTCGCTGCCTACTGGATCAGCCTGCAACTTCAGTAACTTTTCGGGAGGAGTTACTGGCTCTGGTAGAGAAGATATAGGTAAAGACACTGCATATTCTCTATCTAAATGATAACTGTTAGAGGAAGGTATTAATTCTGACTGCTGACCTCTCAAATCCAAAGATGAGTCTGCAGTGACATCACTGACAGACAAACTCTTCTGGGTCCTTGCACTCAAAGACAGATCATCATTACCACCATCAATTTTATAACTCGAATGGTCACAAGAAACTGGTGCACTTGAGTTCAAGCCTGAATCTGTGGAAGCAATTTCCCGATGTAGTTCTTTGTGTGTTTCTGATTCCTTGGCACCCTCCGGACAAGTTCCCTCATCCAATTCCACCTCTTTTTGACTGGGAACCACAAATCCAGGAAGAGCTTCTTGCAAATTTGTAGGATTCCTTGATGGAGAACAAACTCCATCAGAAGGCAAACCATTGTTCCCACTATCAACAACATTTGAAGCATCAGCAGAATAGACTGCTTGATCTTCTGCCGCAACTGCTTTAGATACCATATAATCCAAGCCTGCATGATCATTATCACCCGGATTTGTTAGATATCTAAATGAATGTTCCAGAGAAACAACATTGCCTCCATCCGAACCCACATAGCTTGAAGATAGACCTATCTCCTCAAAATCCGATGTCCCAGAAATCTCTTCAGTATTTTGTTTCTCTTTGAGACACGGAACACCTGATTCTGATGAATCAGGCTCAAGATGAGATGCACCTTCACTACAATCTGGGCATTGTCGCTCCAGAGTCTGTGGAGAATCCACTGTGGAAGGTACCTCTTCTGAGATATGGCACTTTGCAGTAGTCACCATGGTTGGTAAATCTTCTGAGTAGACTTCAGTTGCTGTAACAGTATTATCCATTTTGGATTCCAGGCCTTCAGGCTCAAATACTTCCGAATGATCACTAGAAGCAGGCAAAATGTAATTTGCAGAACAAGTTTCTACGTCTGGCAATGATGAGGGGAGGTGCTTTTCTTTCACTGAAGTCCTTGGTAAATCAATTTCACCAGGGACCAAACTTTTATTTGATTCTTCTATTCCATCATCAGTCTGGAGTACTTCATTTGCAGAACTATCTCCGTTTTCCTTGTCAGAATCTTCTGAAATGTTTGACAAATGCAGCATGGCATCCGATTCATCCACGTGATATCCTCCACCCTTCTGTATTGTCCCATTGTCAACACTGTCTGGTAACTTAGAGTAAGGCATGGCATGTTCTGTGGGTGTTCCACCTTCAGGTCCCACCAGTGAAGCTGTTGACAAGCTTGCTCCGTGATTTGACTGCAGGGATGTGGAATACATATCAGCATGCAGCGTGACACTAGATGCACCATCATGATCAGGGATATTTTCTTCCTTGACACACGAAATATGGGACACCACATGCTCATAAGGTATGGCTCCTTGAGAGTCTGCAGTTACAGAGAGCTCGTGGGATGGCTCATTTACAATCTCTGCTCCAAAAATTTCAGCGGAAGGGAATGCTTTCACACCTACATCATAATCAGTTGGTGTATTCTCAGCTAAACTGCTTGGAGTATCAGAGTAAGAAAAACTCGATCTGTTTTTCTTGAAAGAATTATTACCATCATCTGAAGTAGAGAAGTTTCCAACTGATTGAGAATCTGAAAGCTGAGCTCTGCACTCAAGCTGTTCTTCATTCGCATCAAAATCCACCCTGTGAATATCAGCTTTCAAGAAGTGCCGATTGCCATTAGACCTATACTCGTTGTCCGTTTCCAATTCTGACTCCATGCTAGCCAAAGCATCGACGTAATTATCTATCTCACTGGTTATATCATCAGACTCGTACCCATTGATACTCACTTTAGTTTTGCCTCCTCTGTTAATTGCTAATTGCTTCTCCACTTGAACTTCGTGAAGGGTGGACAATCCAACTGTCTCATCATTATGCGATGGGTCAGGCACCTTGACAATCTCAGTATCAACCACCTCCTCGTCAGAACCATTCATTGATGGTTTCAATACCACCTCATAGGCATTCAGTGATGAACAAGCACTTGCATCCCTTGGTGAAATTTCTACAGGACTCACCGTACTAATTTCAAGTATTCTAATCCCTGATTCATTTGTATAATCTGATGTAAAGGTTGCTGGAACAATAGAGATCTCACAAGCTAGTTCACGCTCGGGTGGAGTCTCCACAAACTTCTCCATGTAACTTTTCCCTGTTTTGGAGTCAACGACAGATCCATTCAACTGTCTTTTCTTCAATTTCACTAGACGTGCCGGATCACTATGACCATTCTCAATGCGTTCTTCAAGAAACAACTGGTGCAATCTGTAGAGTTTGAAAAAATAATAGCCACCAATCTATGCTTCAAAAATGCATACCACCAAACCTGTGATGTTAATTAGACAGTGAACCAACATGAAATATGAACACTCACTTCGTATGGGACGTTGGTACAACTTCTGGGGTGGTCTCTTCGTTCCTCCAGCGCAACCCTTTCTTCTGCAGAAAGCAAGAAAAAAAAAATCAACCATGTGCAAAACACAAGTTGTACTGTACAGAAGTACCTTTCCGTTACTAAAAGCAGAAGTTACTTTCCCAAATACTCTGACCATAAGGTAGCAGTCACAGTATTGAGAGGGGAAAAAAATAATATATTACATATGTTTCCACATCCATTCGCTCATGAACGCATATACAGTGTCCTTGTGTCTGTGAGTAACTGCATATATAATTTTATGAATATCTATATGGACATGTAGAAGTTAGAAATGCAAAATTCATGAATCGATGCTCTCAATTACTCATAACCATTACTCATAACCACATCACTATTATGAACCAACACATGTGTGTATTCGCAGTCAGAAATCATGTGATTCTGTCATTAGAGTCCAACTTTAGTTTAAAGACCCGAGATTTTCCCGTAACCTAAAAGATGTTTAACAGATTGCTCTAGAAGTCAAGAATAACACATGAAATGAAGTGAGAGGTTGGACTATGTAGATGCCAAGTAGTTGAGACTTTAAAATGGAAATAACCTATTTAAGTGGAGCATATCCATGAACCTCATAATAACCTATTATGATTGCATATTTTCATTTGACAACACAATGACAAGAAGTCTCACGTAGATCCACCCAGTCCAAAGTATAATTCATTCTAAAATATACTAAAATAAATAAATGAATAAACGCCTTTTAAAAGGTACTAAGTTATTACAATGAATAACAGATATCGATATTTGAAGAATGAATGCTTCTAAAGCTAACCCACCCAGATCAAAGTTAGCATGATGAATAATAGCTATCGATATTTGTATATTTATTGTAGTGACAATCTTTTTATTAGAATACCTTCGTTTTGCGGTTTTTCTTTTCTCGTTGAATCTCTACGGTTGCCATTCCAGACGCTGCTTCTACCTTGAAGAATGATGGATCAGTATAACGCGTCAAACATGCTCCAGCTCCCGCAACATCAAACCTGTTAGAAGCCAGCAGGTATTCTAAGACTTCCCAAGTTGCAAAGTCAAATTATTTAGCTCTACCATTAAATCAAAATAACTTAAGTAAAAACACCAAGGTAAGTAAGCATACTTGTCCAAAAGGAATAACCGTGGTGGGCCTCGGGCCTCTTCGTAAGAGTCCATTACAAAGCGAGGCAAGTCTCCACGTGCAACCAGATTTTGTTCAGAACGCAAATTGGAATGCCAATCAACACCTACAATTGAATAATTAGGGTCATGTCATGCAATTAGACATCGAATTTCTGACTTTGATTACCAGCTAAAAAAAATTACTTGGATAGAAAGAGATTATTATTTTAATATTGCATTCATTAGACTATATGCTAGAAATGCCACTTGCATCTGCATGCACTTCATTACACACTCGGAAGTCCCAGGCCCAACATCTCAAAAAATACAAAGAAATACATGACCCCTTAGGCTCCAACTACTCAGCTTCTTAATTACAGAAAAAGATAAATAGAAGATCTCCAAAAAAATTACCTATAAAAGTATCTCAAAGACTTCTAGGCCTAAGATTACAGTCCAGGACAAAAAAAAAATTTGCATCTGTTCGCATCACAATCACTACATCAATAGTATACATACTATGCTAAGATAAACCTCTACAAGCCATTTAAACAATCAATATATAAACGAAACATGCAACATACAATCTACCTGCATTGTAGAAAAATGAAGAAAGATTAGTTTGGGACAAGAGTGCCTTCTCAATCGGAGGAAATTCTGCTTCCAGTTGTTGAACGCGAACCATAAGACCATGTCCTCTTGTAGCAGTTGCCATTACATCTTCATGCAAGTCATGGAATATTTCAGCCGCAAACCTATAAACACCACAAATGATAAATAAGAAAATATTTCTAATGTTGGACATCTTCAGTTATATGTTACTAAAGGAGGATTACAAATTCCTCTACTAATTTCTAAAAATAATGCCCGTACTAGTGGTCTGAAAGCAAACCCACTGCTAACTGACAAGTGACTCGTCCCAAATTCATGTAAATAGTATTGCGACATTGAAATTCTTCTGGAGCAGAGTCCAATGTGAATTAGCGAGTGATAGGTTCCAAATTTTACGTAAATGATTTTGAGAGGCAGTCAAGAAATATTGCAAGAAAGGGAAAGGAAAATATTGTAGAAGTGAAAACCAAAATCGAGAACGTAACAGACCCGCTATTAAATAATAATTAATAAAAACTCTAAATTAAAAGAAAAGAGCCAAAGAGGAGAAAATGATGACAAACAACTGAAAGAATATCCAATTTTGTTAAGCTAAATATACGCATTCCCAGACACATCAGAATCAGATTTCATTTTGTTAGGAAAAAAATATTAGAAAATATACATATATATATATATATATGCATATTTGATTTGAAATCCACAAAGAAGCACTTTAGTCAACATCAGGAAGCTCGTTCAGCTAGGTCAATTCAGCCCAAAAAATCGAAACGCAATTCTTAGACTCAAATCCCAAACAAAATTCCGAGTTCATCGCAAACTTAAATTACCCAGTCGATTCAGCATTCTAATCATCATATTATCATTTGGCACTCAAACCTAACATGCGAAGAAGGAAAAACTTATGAGCTGAATCTGGCCATAGAATCCGAGTCCAGGCCTCAAATTCCCAGACGGAATTCCCAATTAAACACAATTATCAACCACATTTGTCGAATTCTCACTCCAACAGTTCCGAATTCAAGCCCTATGGGTTCAGCAATTCCGAACTAACAAGATCAGCAACCTCGCAACACAGCAACAACAAAAAACACCAAACGAAAGGGAGAAAAGGGGTTAAACAAGAGGCTCACTCCGCAAGGTCGCCAAGCTGACGCAAGACTCCGACAAGGCCAGCCATGGCGACGCCTTCCAAGAGCGCCTCGGGATCATCCTTATCGGCGGCTCTGTACAGCTCAGGATCCGCCAATCCGTACTCGCTCCTCACCCGGTACCTCGTCAACGGCATGTTCTTCAAAAATCCGGACGGAATTCCAAAACCCTAACTTTGTCGGAACCTGCAATCCGGAGAAAAACGCAGTGTCTCTCTGCTTCTTCGATTTCACATTTCCAGCATCAGAATTTCCCTCCGAGGAAGAGAGAGAGAGAGAGAGAAAGAGGGAGAGGAGAGAGAGAGAGAGAGTTCCTTGGAATTTGGGGAAGAGAGGACAGCGAAATGAATGAATGTTGCGGTGGTGGCCGCAGATATAATTTAGACGTGAAGGAGAGGTGACTGTTAGCGACCAGTATTTAATGATTTTTTTAATTTTTTTTAAGAATGATTGCTAATATCACAATTCCAAAAAAAAAAAGAAAATGAGATCAAAATTTTCATCGTTTTTTAGGAAAGAACAAAAGTGTGCTGACAAATTCACCCAAATACGATCAAATGTTATATACACACAAAAAAAAAAAAAAGTATTCCAAATCAAGACGATATAAATATCAAATTTAAAACAATCGGTTTCAACGTTAAACTCGAACAAAACGTTAAGAGAGAGAAACGTGGACTGAAATTTTAAAAGGAGACGCCAAAAAAAATAAACTAGAGATCAAGCACACATACGAGTCGTTTAACAAATTTTATACAATTGACTAAATGATGTAATCGACCAAAATGGAGGATCCCATGACACAAAAATCACACAAAACATTGTAAAAATAAATAAATAAATAACTCTAGCAGAAGTAAAACACAACTCAACACCAGACATGTAAAACAAAAACAACCACAAATTAAAAAAACAAAAACAACCACAAATTAAAATATAAAGACATTTGACAAAATCAATTTAAACTAAAACTTTTAGTTACTGCGTTATAATGCTTTTCAAATGTTATAATGGTCAGAAAAAATGAGTTAGTGTAAAGTTCTCATATTTTATAATTTTCACTTCTAAAAATTTTAATTTTAACCATATTTCTCAATCACCCTGAAAAACTTCCATTGTTACAAACAAAAAAAAAGGAAGACCCTAAGCTACACCATCAATGCCTGCTCACATCACAACCAACAAAAGACAACCAAAATGGCAACAGACACCAAGAAGCATGAAGCAAAGCCAAAATGCGGCCCGAGAGTAGTGTGACTTCCACGTGCCATCATCATGGTCGCCACAACACAACCCATTGCAACCATAGACCGAGAGCAGTGTGCCTTCCACGTGCTACTACCATGGTTGTCAAAAGTAGAGCCAGCAAATTTAGTCATGAGGGTAATAGCGTATGCTAATATTATCAAGAAAAATTAAATAAATGAAATATATAATTTTAAGAGCGACGGAATAGGATTTTAGGGGAGACAGAATAGGGTTGTGAGAGGGGCAGAAAGTAATTTTTATGAGATTTTGTATATAATATAGAGAAAAAAAATTCACGGGGGTGGCGGCCCACCTTAATCTATGTATAGCTCTGCCCCTATTGGTGGTTACACACAACTCTTTATAACCACAAAATTCATGCACCGCGTGGATTGATATGATATAATGTAAGAGATATAAAATAGAATTTTACTATAAACACATTTTTAGCCCTTATGAATCCCCATCCATTATAAAATTTACTCTCACAACCATCATGATTCTAAATTTTCACTCTATTCTAAAAAAACTAGATGTCATGTTGTGACCGCACTAATTGAAAAATATATAAAAACATATATATTGTGACTTAGACTTCTTAATTCTATCGAGAGCAAAATATGTTAAACGAAAAAATTAAAAAAAAAAGAATACACATAAATTTATAGTGGTTCACCCTCAATGTAAGAATTACATCTGTTTTCAGCCGCTAAAGAACTTCATTATAATGATAAAGAAGTTTATAAGAAAAAATTATACATACTCTTTATAGATTTTTCTATCTAGCCTCTCTTACTCTATATTTTATTAGTTATACAAAATAAACACTATAATATCTTATTTATAGATAAGAAAGATGAAACAAAAAAAACCCTAAAAATTAACCTTGTCACGTCAAGCTAAAATCTCACGAGGCTGCACCCGTCAGCTAGTGCTGTCGCACGTGTTTTTTGTTCAATCCCACTTTTTGCCTCAACTTGCACAGCTACACCCTTTTCGGCGCCCCAATGTGCGCTCTCTACTCGCGCGCGTGACCGTGTGAATGCCTGGCGCTCTAGTGCAAAATTTGTCTCATGAATTTTGTTTTACTCTCTCTTAATAAAATTTTAAGCATGTAATCTTATGCATAGAGTGATAATTTGTAGGGTATTACTTAAGCTTCATACTTCTTAACAAAGTACATATATATTTATATTATGGGTGACAAAATAAAATTGCTCTAACCAAAATTTTGTGCCTTTTGACTTCTGTAATAATATGTTTATGTTTTTTTTTTTTTTGAGATATATATTACAGCATTGCTCATTTTTAATACCACGTGATGAACTTCTTATAACTAAACCACGTAATAAAGGCAAATAAAAAATCACAATCCATTTATTATAGCAATTTTTAATTAAATAATATTAAAATGAGGGAATGCTATAACAAGACCCCTTAAAAGGTCTTATTGATAAGATTTTTTTCTTTTATTTAATGAGATTTTTTTCTAGCCATTCGATTCAAAATCAAGGGTATAAGATCATAGTCTTATAGAAACAAAAAGAGGTCCAACTACACTTAATAACAATGTTTGCAAGGAAAAAATCAAAAAAATCTTTTCAAAAAATTAAAAAACAAATTGATCAAGAAAAAAAGAAAAACTAAGCCAAAAATCTAGCAACTCACTCCGTCACCACCTTCCTGCCCACCATGGCAACGCAGGCGACCCTCTCGGCAACTAGGGCTTCTCCATCTTTTTCTCCAACGATGCCCTTGACGACACCAATCTTAGCGACGAGGAAGCCGGGCAATGGCTTGGGTCGTCATCAGCTCCAGCGGAGGGGTTGTAGGTAGGGAAGAGAACTGCGATGCCGTCGGGAGGAATGTCTCGAGGCTGCCATCTGCTATCGTAGAGCTGTCAACCACATTGACGAAGGTGATGGTGATCTTGGGCAGCTCGTAGTCGATCCTTGTTCGAGATCTATCTGAGATCAGCGTCTTGATCTCTGTCTTGTAGCATCGTGATTTGGGTGGCGATCCTCGAGTAGCGATTTTGGTCACGAGCAAGATGGTGATGGTCACGTCGCACCATAGGATGGGTCGCGAGCAACCCCACTGGCCGGTAACGGAGGAGAAGCAATCCTCCCTTCTCTGTTTTTTTTTTTTTAATTTTTATGTTTGTTTTTTAAGTAATCTAATGTGGGTGGGTTTAGTTAACTAATGGTGAACTTATTTATTTTTCACCGTTAGATAGAGATCTAATGACTAACAAGGATCTTATTGATAAGAACAAATTAAGGTTCTTATAGTAGAATTTTCCTTAAAATAAATAAGAGAAATGCTACAATAAGACCCTCTAAACAAGTCTTATCTATAAGACTTATTTTTTAAATCGTTGGATTTAATCCAATGGTTCAAAAACTTTAACTCCACCTAATTATAATGGACTCTGCCTTGCACAATTAACATTTTTAAAAAAATTAAAAACCTAATAATTTAACAAAAAAAATCAAGAAAAAAATTAAAACAACTCAAGCAGCCATAATCCACCCCACCTGATCGACTGTAGCGGCCGAGGGAAGGGAGGCACTCATGGAGGAGGAGGTGCATCGCCGTGATTTATAGCGGTCTAGGGTCAACAACGAGCCCCTCCGACAGTAACAGGCAGAGAAAATCATTTCTTTGATCTAAAGCTTTTTTGGAATTTTGATTTTTTTTGTAATTTTAGATTTTGATTAATCCAGTGTAAATGAGTTTATTTTATTTACAATGAGCTTGCCTATTTTTGACCGTTTGATTTGATCAAAGACATAAAATGAGTTTTAATAATAAGACCTTTTTAGAAGGTCTTATCATAACATTTTTTAATAAATAATATTTGTTTCATAAAGAAAGTATTAATTTATTTGCAAAATCATACGACAGTTAACAAAATGGAACATTTAGAATTTTTGAGATAGTTAAATTGATGCCACACTACAATAATTCGAAGCACTGCTCTTCTTGTCTTTCTTCTTCAATTTTTGTTTTTGTGTTTTTTTTTTATTATTTTTTTGTTTTTAATCTCGTAATTTTCGATCGAGAGAAGAACGCTGGTGTGTGATTTGACCCTGTGCGTCTCAAGGGAGTGTTTGATGGGCGCGCATCGTACCGCTTATGATGCGCTTCGTCGCATTGGATCATGTTCTTTTATGCTGTAACTGACCTTTTCGGGTTCTAATCTGCTGCTTTTCAAACCTCCGATTTTATCGTTTTCTCAGTAGATCTGGTCCGTACAATGCAAAACGTGTTTTGCAACACACGAATTCTAATTTTAGCCACAGTCCCTCGAAGACGCTCTGTGGGTTGTCTGAGATGAAGAGAAAAAAAAGGGTCTCGATCAAAAAATACAAGAAAGAAATAAAAAAAACAGTGTACAAAATAATTAACCTAGACGCTTAGACCCTAGGGGTTCACGTCAGCATGATAAAATCCTCCACGTAATTACTGTTTTTTTTGGTCAAACGCATAAATAAAACAAACTTTTTTGTTTTTATATTATTGCCCTTGAACTTCTCATAATATCAACAAAATAGTCCTCGAAGAAACCCTTAAGCTTTTCATAATATCAACAAAATAGTCCTTGAAGAACAATTTTGTATGATCCAAGGACAATCTTATTTAACCTTATTAGATTGTCGAGATATTGTTTTTAAAAGGAAAAACGTATGGACACTTATGTGATCCTTGATTTTATGTAATCCCTGATTTATGTGATCCCTGATTTTATGTAATCTCTGTTTTTTAGGGATTAGTTGAGCTGTATATTTGGTGTATACTATTGTTAGGATAGTTTCCTATTTTAGTGAGATAGCAAACGTGTATATAATAGGTGTTTTATGTATTTTCTGATTACATTGAATTACAACCAGATTTTTCTATTCTCTACATGGTATCAGCGCTCTAGGATCGTTCCTGGAGATTTTATTTTATTTCTGACCCTCTTGTTCAATCTGATTCCTCCACATCTCCTTTTTTTTTTTCCAACCAATCAGCCATGTCTGAAACCACTCAAACTAGTCCTGTCTCGGATGTGCCTTCAACCGAGAATTCTGCAGTAGTTTCAACAGGTGATTTGCAGTATATACAAGCAGCGTATCGTCTAAATGGAAGGAATTATCTGAAATGGACACAGCTGGTTCGTACGTTCTTGAAAGGAAGAGGCAAACTGAGTCATTTACTTGGAACAGGACCTGCAAAAGAAGACCCGAAGTTTGTTGCTTGGGAGGAACAGGATTCGCTAGTGATGACCTGGTTGTGGAATTCGATGATTCCAGAAATAAGCGACACATGTATGTTCCTTGGTACAGCCAAGGAAATTTGGGATATGGTTCAACAAACCTATTCTAAAGTTCATGATGCTGCCCAAATTTACGAGATAAAGACAAAAATCTCGGCGACTAAGCAAGGAACCCGCACGGTCACAGAATATTCCAGCCTCTTGCAAGGCTTATGGCAAGAGTTGGATCATTACCAGTGTATTGAGATGAAGTGCAGCTCAGATGCAGCAATTCTTAAGAGGTTCATTGAAAAATACCGTATTTATGATTTCCTTGCTGGTCTTAATATTGAATTTGATGCTGTAAGGGTACAGATCTTAGGAAAAGAGGATCTGCCATCTCTAAATGAGGCCATTTCAATAGTCCGTGCTGAAGAAGGAAGAAGGAGTGTTATGCTTGAGGCACAGGCTGCGGATGGATCTGCCCTAGTGACAAAATCTGCTAAAAGTAAAGACTTTGTCACGTTATAGCCCAGTGAAGGATTCAATAAGCAGGCTGACTCATCAAAACCTCTCAACAAGCAGTCAAAAGACTCCCTCTGGTGCAGCTACTGCAAAAGACACCGCCATACGCTAGAGACATGCTGGAAACTCAATGGAAGACCTCCAAATATGAGCAGGAATTTTTCCAATAGGACTGAAAGTGAACGAGGACAAGCACATGTGGCTAATACTCATCCAACTAGCGAAGAAAACCCACAAAGTTCAGTTTCTGAATTGAGCAGAGAAGACATTGAAAGGTTAAAAAAAAATTTGGGATCACTTGAAAAAACTTCCACGGCAGGTACATGCTCATTAGCCTTTTCAGGTATTTCTCTCTCTTCTTTTACTTCTAATGTTTCGGATAAAGTTTCTCCCAACATATGGGTAATTGATTCTGGAGCTACCGACCACATGACATGTTCCTCTCACAAATTTATTACCTATACTCCATGCTCTAGCCATAGGAAAATAACAATTGCTAATGGATCCACCATTACTGTTGCGGGACAAGGGAATGTTTACATCAATAATAGCCTAACTCTAAAAAATGTCCTCCATGTTCCTAAACTCTTTACAAACTTGGTTTCAATTAAAAAACTCACTAAGGATTCTAATTGCAGTGTGACCTTTTTTCCATCCCGTTGTGAGTTTCAGGAACTGGGCACGAAGAGGATGATTGGACATGCTAGTGAAAGGGATGGTCTTTACCATTTGGAAGAACCAAGTGGAAGTGCTAAAGTTGAGAGTTCTCGCCCTTTATCATTCCTGTCCGAGTCAGTCATTTCTAATAAAGACAAAATATGGCTTTATCATCGTCGTTTGGGTCATCCATTATTTAGAGTTCTTAAGTTTATGTTTCCTTCGTTATTCAAAGGGTCTTTGGTTGAAAGTTTTCATTGTAGTGATTGTGAAATTGCTAAACACAAGCGTTCTTCTTTTCCAACAAGTAATACGAAAACTTTTGTTCCTTTTTCTCTTATTCATAGTGACATTTAGGGGCCATCCATAGTTCCTAATGTTTCAGGTGCAAAATGGTTTTTGTCATTTATTGATGATTGTACCCGTGTGACATGGATATATCTTATGAAAAATAAATCTGATGTTGGCACAATTTTTCCTAATTTTTACAATATGATCAAAACTCAATTTGACGTTAGCATTAAGAGATTTTGATTTGACAATGCTAGGGATTACTTCAATCAGTTCCTCTCTCCATTTTTCCAAAAAGAAGGAATCATTCATGAATCCTCTTGTGTTAGCACACCCCAACAAAATGGAGTGGCTGAGCGAAAGAACGGTCACCTCCTTGCCATCACAAGAGCATCCTTGTTTCACAAAAATGTTCCTAAACATTTTTGGGGAGAAGCCGTCCTAACTGCTGCTCATCTCATAAATAGAATACCAACAAGAGTTCTTGATTTCAAAAGCCCAATGGAAACTCTCACGAAATTCTTCCCGAACTTCAATACCTCAAATAATCTCACTCCACGGATTTTCGGCAGCATTGCTTTTGTTCATGTTCATTCGCAAAATAGGGGAAAACTTGATCCACGTGCTCTGAAATGTGTCTTTGTTGGCTACTCTTCCACTCAAAAAGGGTACAAATGCTTCCACCCCCCATCACGGAAGTTCTTCATCTCTGCTGATGTTACATTTGATGAAATAGAGTCATATTTTCAAAATTCCTATCTTCAGGGGGAGAATTTGAGTGAAGATAGGGATAAAGATCAGTTTCTTCTTGAGTTTCCTATTCAGTCTGAGTCTACAAATATTGAGTCAACATTGACACCTGCACCTGACTCACCTGTCTTGTCCTCTGTTCAGCCCAGTTCCAACCCTACTGAGCCAACATCAATTGTCAATTCTCCTACTCATTCACCCAGGTCACATGGAATGATGAAGGAAACGGGGAATCAAGACACTACACAGCCACTACAAGTTTATTCCAGGAGGCGAATACCGAACTCTAGACATGAGCATTTTCAATCACCTGTTCGAGCTGCAGTTCAAGCACCTGAGGTAATCCTTAGACCTATTGAGACCACCACACAGTCAACTACCTCGGAGGAACCAGACAATAAAACCATTGAGCCAAATGATTATGATATACCGATTGCACTTAGAAAAGGAACAAGAGCCTGCACCAAACACCCATTATACCTATTCATGTCCTACCAAAACTTATCCCAAAGTCATAAAGCCTTCCTTAGCAATCTACATTCAATTCCCATTCCCAGAAACTTATCTGAAGCATTAGGATACGAGAAGTGGGAGAATGCCATGAAAGTGGAGATGGAAGCTCTTGGGCAGAATAAAACTTGGGACTTGGTCAAGATGCCAGAAGGAAAGAAGTTAGTTGGGTGCAGATGGGTGTTCATAGTAAAATACAAGCCAGACGGTTCAGTGGAGAGATACAAGGCAAGATTGGTTGCAAAAGGCTATACTCAAACTTATGGTATAGACTACCTCGAGACATTTGCTCCAGTCGCAAAAATGAATACAGTTCAGATCCTCTTGTCATTAGCAGCTAATTTTGGATGGAGCTTACAGCAATTCGATGTAAAAAATGCATTCTTACATGGTGATCTTGAAGAGGAGATTTATATGGAAGTTCCCCTAGGATTTGAATCAAAAGATGGGATGGTGTGCAAGTTGAAGAAGGCTCTATATGGACTTAAACAGTCCCCAAGGGCCTGGTTTGGAAGGTTCACAAAGGTGATGACTACCTTGGGTTACAAACAAAGTCAAGGCGATCATACTCTATTTATGAATCACTCAAATTCAGGGGGAGTGACTGCATTACTGGTGTATGTTGATGATATCATAGTGACAGGTAATGATGTTGAAGGGATGCAAAAGTTGAGGCAGTACTTGAAAAAAGAATTTGATATTAAAGAACTTGGGAAATTGAAATATTTTCTAGGTATTGAAGTGGCTCATTCAAAGCAGGGAATTTTTATATCACAACAAAAATATGTATTAGATTTGTTGAAAGAAACAGGAAAATTAGGGTGCAAACCAGTTGATACACCAATTGAGGTCAATCACGGGTTATGTGAAGCTCCTGAAGACGCAGTTGTGGACAGAAATTCCTATCAAAGACTTGTAGGGAGGTTGATTTACTTGGCATATACGAGACCTGATATTGCATTCGCCGTGAGTGTTGTTAGTCAGTTTATGCATAATCCTAAGGAAATGCATCTCAAGGCTGTGCACAGGATCCTACAATATCTTAAGGGAACTGTTGGGAGAGGAATCTTGTTCAAAAAGGTAGGAAGCATGTCATTGGAGGCCTACACTGATGCTGACTATGCAGGTTCTTTAGTTGACAGAAGGTCAACCTCAGGTTACTGCACATTTCTAGGAGGCAATCTTGTGACGTGGAGGAGTAAAAAACAGAGTGTGGTGGCAAGGTCAAGTGCAGAATCTGAGTTCAGGTCAATGGCACTTGGGATATGTGAGCTTTTATGGTTGAAAATAATTTTGGAAGACTTGAGTATTAAATGGGAAGATCCTATGCGGTTGTATTGTGATAACAAGTCAGCCATTAGTATCGCTCATAACCCAGTTCAACACGATCGAACAAAGCATATTGAAGTGGACAGACACTTTATAAAGGAAAAGTTGGATAGCGGCCTAATTTGCACACCATTCATCTCAACTAAAGATCAATTGGCCGATGTATTTACAAAGGGACAACCGAGCACTGTCTTCCAACGTATTGTCAGCAAGCTTGGAATGAAGAATATCCATTCACCAGCTTGAGGGGGAGTGTCGAGATATTGTTTTTAAAAGGAAAAATGTGTGGACACTTATGTGAACCCTGATTTTATGTAATCCCTGATTTATGTGATCCCTGATTTTATGAAATCTCTGTTTTTTAGGGATTAGTTGAGCTGTATATTTGGTGTATACTATTGTTAGGATAGTTTCTTATTTTAGTGAGATAGCAAACGTGTATATAATAGGTGTTTTATGTATTTTCTGATTACATTGAATTACAACCAGATTTTTCTATTC
The DNA here is from genome assembly GCA_025403435.1 of Artocarpus heterophyllus. Taxonomy (NCBI): domain Eukaryota; kingdom Viridiplantae; phylum Streptophyta; class Magnoliopsida; order Rosales; family Moraceae; genus Artocarpus; species Artocarpus heterophyllus. Next base: position 15,926,878 of record CM046343.1, read on the forward strand.
TCTACATAGATTATAATCTAACTACTTGCAAAATAGTAAGTTCTAATCTAAAAAGTACACTACATGCTAGATTAGGACCTATAGTTTTGTAAGTGTAAGGTTTTAACCTATAAAGATAAAAAGAATTTTTCATAGTCTAATATATAAGTACAATAATTCCTAGCAAAATACACCAAAATAAAAAAATACACACCAAAATAAAGAAAATACACAACAGCAAATACAATAAATTTAAATGAAAACCTAAAAATTGGAATAAAGAAAATAAAAAAAATTAGAAAATAAAAAAATTTAGTGACTGTCATGTTTAAGAAGGAAGAGTGTTGGTTTTCAAAAATATTTTCGTATAAAAATAGTGGAAATACAATTACGGTGCGGAATGTATATACTAAAAATTTTTAAAACTTTTGTAAATCATGCTATAGATTATATTAACTTAACTCTAAATATATGTGTGTGTGTGCGTGCGCACGCGCACAATATGTGCTTACCTGGAAGATGAGAAGAGATCGAAAAAAAAAAAAAACTTGTATCGGGATGTGCTCTCTAAATGTAAATGTAGTCTTTCTCGCCTAGTTATTGATATATGATGAACGAATGGGTGGGCATACAAGAAATTAATGATTTCTAAAAGATCACTCTCTTACGTTTTTTACTCTTTAATCCAATGCATGAGCAAAGAAAGTCTTAGGATAAAGAACACTTCTTCTTCTCTCTTTCTCTCTGGCTATACAGTCTAGTAGAATTTTATAGTTTGACCAAGACTCTTAATTGTGTATAGAATAAATAGAGAGAGTAGGAGACCAAATTAATTCTAGAAGCTTCCTTTATTTTAATTTTAAATATCACATATTTAATTAAAATAAAAAATATTCTCTTTCCTTCTACTGTAGGTGGCATCAATCATCAAGCAAAGCCGGAAGAAATATTTGCTTGTTATCCAATCTGATTTGTTTTCAAATTTAACTTTCCAAATTGAATCAAATCACATTTATCCAAAAATAGAAATTGTAAATATGAAAATTTGGTAAACAAGTTTGGAATTGCATAGGGAGCCCTTTTGTGCTATAGTATCAGCCACATACAGTGGGTGGAACCCACTATGTGTCTATCAAATTAATTGTTATTTATTGTTAGATAATCTTATTATTTATTAATTATAAATTAATACTTAATTAATTAATTAAACCAATAATTATACTTATCCAAATGGTATTTACAAGGATGGTGAGGGATTAAGACCATAATTTCAAGCTCCAATAAAACTAATATATTAATTAAAATTTTTAATTAATATATTACTCTTTTATTAATTTCAATGATTCTCCACTAAAGACTTAGAATTAAACTCTTAAAATTAATAAATATTAATGAAGACTCAAATTAATACTTAAGAGAATTATTTATCTACTTCTCATTAGAGAATAAATAGATTCCATCTTGTAGTATTAGAATTTCTGACTGCTTACTTTATTATGCTTCAAAAATACAAAGGGATAGAATTAGATTCTAGATTCCGTACTAAGTAAATTGTAACACCTGTATTTTAACGAGTATGATTTTTGTAAACTTTAATGAATAAAATGTGACAATTTAAAATTTTGTAGCATTTAAAAATTACCAAGTTTGTCTTTGTTGTTTCAATTATTTACAAAAATTCCGCTTTGACATTCTCTTACAAAATCTCCGAAGGAGACATGGAATCAATGTTAGGAGACATGAAATCAATGCTAGGAGACATTGATATATTTTCTTAACCACCACTTTTGATTTTGTTTTCTCAATTATTTTGGCATTGTTTACTAAAAGTCTTCGTGAGAGATATGATGATAATTTTTTTAATGCACCTTTGTTCTCTTCTTACAATTTTCGCGTGAACCAACCTTGTCTCCCTCTTCCTCTCAATTATTTTGATACCTTTTTATTCAGCCCTCACCACCTTCTTCTCTAGTTTTCCTTCTCTCCCCCTCTTTCTCTTTTCATTTGTGCTGAAACAAAAACTCAACAAGTTCTTTTCCAAAGGCAGCCATAAATTTAAGAAACTTCTAGCTATACCATAGCAACTAGAACAACAAAACACCTGCTAAACACACTTGAAAACACTAAGGAGGGCAGCCGCTTTTCTTGCCCAAGAACCACCAAGAATGTTGCCAAGAATGTGGTCCAAACTTAGCCAAAATCATCAAGAAACATAGTTCATTTTCCTATCCAAAAACCAACAAAAACGGCCACCTCCAGGGCCAACTAACTTCAAGAGTACAAGCTTGATTGTTAATCCGAAGTTTGGTGCTTTTCAAAGGAGTTTTGAGGTAGGTTTTCTTTAATCTAAATTTAGCTTTTAGTATGTGTTTTCTCCATGTTTAATGCATAATTTTCGTGTTCAAAATTTATGCAATTTTCTAGTTATGTTAACATGCATCTTTGAGCATTTATGAATAAAAACTTGAGTCTTGAGTTAAAACCCACAACCAACCTTTATTTTGGTTTAACAACAATGTTAGAAACATGTTAGGAATGTTTAGAACTGATTCCAGAGCTCTATGGTTAATGTTTTAAAGTTTTGAGCTTGAAGAGCAAATTTAAGCATGTTTTCCTCATTAATTGCAAGAAAGGCTAGAGATATGGTTTGATAATGATTTTGGTATAAAACTTATGAGAATATGTTTATTGTCATTATATAATGCATGTTGTATATTTTGGAATGGTTTTGAGATTTTGCACAAGGATAATATGCTTTAGATTAAAGAAAAACTTGACATTCCATGAACTTTGTAATACCTCTATAGGCAGTGGCCCTTTCTTAAAATTCTAGGGTTAAATGAAAATGAATTTTGTAAATTGGTTTGCATATTTAAAAAGTAGACATCTTAAGCTTTCCAACAAGCTATCATGAGCCTAAATTGGAGTTGTATTTTATTTTCTATGAATTTTTTAATTTTCGGATTGAAAACTAGTAAACCTGTCAGTGGTAGTAAACCATCTGTCTACCTTAAGTAAACCACCTGTTAACCCATATGTTAATTGTAGATAGTGAACCTGTCTTTTTGCAAAAGTATATAGCCAGTTTGCTATGGTATACCAACTGCTAACCTGAACCAAGAACCTAACTTTGCTAACTTTCTAATCCTTTAATATCTTACAACCTTTCCGACACTATCCTAACTGATTTATAAATCTTGTTAGAGACTAAAACATATAGATTACTTGCATATATTTTATATTGTGTTTAAGACAAAAATTGTTTACTTTGGTATTTAAAAGAGAGTTGCATAAAAACTTGAATAGCACACTAGTGAGATGGGTTTACACATAATTCATTTATGGATGTGGTTATATGTTTACTTTAGTTTTAATTGTCCTTATGCACGCCTTAGGGTCAAGGATGTGTAGAGCTAACGTTAATTAATTCCGAGATTAAAAGATTATTGATAAGCTTGGAAGGTAAGGATTCTATTACTCATCTTTTGTAAGGTTTTAGTAAATTAAAATTTGGTTGTTTTATGTTGTAAAATATGTATATTGTACTGCGAGGAATATAATGATTTGATATATGTTATAAATTGAGAAGCATGGTTAGAAAAATTGACTCTACAAATAAAAATTGAATATAGAGGACTGGTGAGATATGAAGAGGGCGGCGGTTACGTCTTTGAGCACGAATACCCTAAAAGGTAAAATAGGGGGAAGGTGACGACGCTTCCTTGGGTCGAAAGTCCTAGAACACACTGTACAAGAATCGACTTGGTGAGGACTCGGGGCTTAATGTCCCCTCACCAAAACACCCTTGGAATGTTTAGAGGGTGGCCAAGCACACCCATTTGGGTTACGATGAGTTGAGTGATACTCTATTTAACATGGATACCTAGGAACAATGATGAATGGTAATATTTGTATAAATGTAAAATTATGAAACTTGGTAATGATTAACTATGGTATCTACGAGATGTGACCATAATAAACCTTATAATCTGGAATAAGATGTAACTTAACTAACCATGCAGTTTTAATGTGGCAATAGATAAACCATAAGGTGAGTCATGATTTTTCCTACTGGACATGTCGATGTTCATCCCTATTATATCTTCATCTCTCATGTGAAACTCAGTGCAATATATCCGAAGAGGAATAGGCAACACCCTCCTTGTTGTTTTCATATTAGAAGATCTTGTTTATTTGTAACTTGTCTAGGACATGTAAGATTTGTATTGTTATTATTATTATTATTATTATTTTGATGGCTGTGTTAAGTTATTTGGGAATTGTATTATGGTGATGATGACTGTACTATATATATTTGGTGCTACACTAAAAATTATGGTTTATATTTACACGTTTATTTTTAATTTTGTTTAAAGACCCATGGGCATTGTTTAATTGATTTAAATAATATTGAATTTAAAATTATGTTTATTTATTTAATACTGCTAACCCCCATAAAGGGGTGTTACATAAATCAAAAGAAATAACTCCTATTTATAAATAAGAGTATGTTAACAACTTAAGATTAAGATCATCTTATATATGACCATCAGTCGATGTGATTAGAATATGTTATATTTAATAAAAACTATTAGCTGTTCATATTACATCATATTTCAGTCACATGTAATCCCATTATGTATGATGCATTCATTTTATAACTCACTATATTAACGGTTTAGATAAGACCATTTGATTTTTAATGAAAGTGATATATACTAGCAACGTTCAATTAAAGATTTCATACTTTAACTGAATAATTAATAATTAATTATAGTTTACTATCATTTTATCTATCATTCTTAAATATTATCATCTTGTATATAACACTTATACATAATATTTAAGGTTATATAAATAATTATGTAATTTTAATTATATTTGTAAAGTATTTATAATACATACACACAAATATAATGAACAATTTACTTTATTTATTTATAAATATATGCTTAACAAAAACATTACATGCTTTAAGGACATCTATCTTAACAAAGAGAAACCAAAGCACAAAATAAAAACTTAAAAAGAACCTGAAAAACCTTAAAAACAATTATGCCATCAATCGTATTATCTTTAGTCTTATATAGCAATCACTTGAAAGTTATTAGTTCCTAGTAGGAAGAGGAAGTGGTGTTCTTTGCCAAATTGCAAGTTCAAATGGATGCTTCTCTTATTAGGTAGAATTCATTTTTAGGAATTCCAATAGGTTATACTGAAAAAAAAATGAAAATAAGAAGAAAAACCAATTTTTGTAGCCCAATTGATAACAGTGAGATAAAATAGAAGAGAATGAGAGTAAAAAGTTTAAATCCTTACCATTACATTTATACCTTCACATTTTAAATTTACGTTAAATCCTTACCCTCCTTATCTATCCTTCTAAATCTTTTTATTTTATTAAGAACGTTTAAATGTATTTTCTAGTTAAATTGACCACTAATTGATAAAGGGTAAGAATGAAGCACAATTTTTATAACAGAGATCATTTTTATATCTTCAAAATGTAGTGTAAAAATTTTTAAAAAAATTGTGATAGGATATTTGGGTGTTTGGTTATGCCTGCAACCAAATATCCAAAAAAGAAACAGGCTCTTTTAAAGGTTTTTGGGTGTTTGGTTGCAAGCATAATAATTTCTATTTTTTTACTAAAAATTTCGGTCAACTCATTATATTTTATAAAAAGGAAAATTTTGTCTTTTCATATCCCAAATAGGGTTTCGAGACACTGAAAAAAGATTTTCGAAAAGCTCGAGGTATCAGCATAAAATTCCAAAACATAAGGTGCCAAACTCATATTTTGATATAACATAGAGTACTAAAATGAAAATTTTCCTTGTTTTTCACATTTATTTGTCTTTTTTTTTATACATATTTGTCTTTTTCTTCTCAAATTTTTACCTTTTTTTTATTAACATTTGCAGTATGTACACATGGAACATGTGCTTTTTGACTAATTATTATAAAATTTGAGGATTTTTCAATAAGATTGTTGGGTTGCTAGATGAGGGGCATCATGGGACGGGATGGAATAGGGCGACAAGTGCATTACGGATGGCGATGATCAATGCTTTCTTATGTAGATAAATTTGATTTTACTCCATGAACTTCAGTAATTAATATCATCTTGCCGCCTGAACTTTAAATACCGTTATGCATACCTCTCAAACTTTAAAATGTTAACAAAAATGATCATTTTTCTTAAATTCAGTCCATAAAAATTTTAGTTTTGTTTCTTTTTGCAACAGAAAGGGGCATTTTTGCTAATATTTTAAGAATCAAGGGACATTTTTGTTAACATATTAAAGTTTTATAGATTGCATATTAGTTTTTAAAATTTATTGGGCAAGATAACATAGTTTTTACAGATTGGGGTGCAAAAATAATATTTATCATTTTATTAGTTTTTTCTTTAATCACATTTACATCTTTTTCAGTTATAATTCACATTTTGACTGATGAAAGATGCGGTTTTGCATATATTTGACATCCCAAGGTAATAAATGGGAAACACTCTAACATGCACGGTATTATTTTTTAATATCATTAAACTACGAAGTGCACAGAAAACGTAAAAATCCCTTTTTAAATTCTTATTTTTTTCCCTTTCATGGTCAAATTCCGATTATTCAAAGACATGTTGAGTATGTACAAAGTTCATAGAGTACTTATATAATTATTCCAAATTCGTAACGTGTAATAGTACAAAACACAGGTTTAACTTTTTAATTTCCTACAAATATAAGTTGCAAAACGTAAAACAAATCTTTCAAAATTAAAATCTACCTATAGTGTTTGTATTTGCATGTGATAATATAATGCAATTTTTTTTGCAAGAAAAGTGCAAGCATAAACTATTACATAAATATTAAAAAAAAAAACAAAATTTTTATATTGTTAATTATTTTATGAACGAGAGGTGGGCCATCAAAGTTTTAGACTAACTGAAAACTTCCCAAACATCCCATTAATTGAAAAAAAAGACCTCAACAAAGACACTAGATATGACTCTCACCACGTTATGACGGTTGAACTAGAATTAGCGAAGGTTGGGTCCAAATTCAGTAGAAGTGGCCAATTTTTTTTTGGTATTTTAATTTCGTTTCTTTCATAGATGCCACGCAGTTATAATATATTTGGCAACCTCTATGGTATTGTCAAGAGCATTTAATATTCCACGCACACGTTCGTTATTTGAATAAATGCCTTAGATGAAATGGATTTTGGCTCAAAGTGGACCCCAGAGCCGTAGGACATGGGTATCACCACAACTACACAATGTGAGCGTCGCATTCTAACAAAATCCCAAACAATGAAACAAAACCTAATAACGATGCATTATATAATGTTATGAACCTCTTAATCATGCGTAGGACCATATTATTTATAGCCAACTATGTAAATTATTGTAAGTTTATGATAAAGTGATGAGGCTAGGTCATCTTTATTTTTTAGGGAAAAGGAGAAAAATTAACGATAAATTATAGTTTTTGAGAGTGTAACAATGACTTTAATGGAACAATGTCACAGTGAGTTGCCAAACAAATTTAAGGTTTAATTCTATATTTACGTCATATGATGTAGAATAATGTAGACGCCCAATAAGGATATACGAGAATAATGTAGCTTAATTGACGACCAAGGCTGTTCGCCAACACCACCAAGCCGCTTAAACCAGTTGTCTCACCCCTGCCCCGTCCAGTAAAACGGGTCCATGTCATCACCCTCTCATTTTAGGTAGGTTTTGTACACACCCGCCTTTTTGACGGACGGGAGCGATTTTGAATTTTTTGATAGCGGATACAACCCATCCACCCATTATTTTAATATATATTAAATATTTATATTTTTTTATCATTATTTGACTTTCTTTGGTATGATTATTATGATTCATTATTATTGTTATATACAATTATATGGAATTGGAAAGTCAGCAGCGACTTTCCAGTTTTCTTATTGACTAATTTTAAATTTCAAATTTCAAATTTCAAATTTTATCCTACTTTCTTGTAAATTTTTTTTTAAAAAAATCAAATTCTATCTCTAATTCTTGATTCTTTAACCTCTCATTTAATTACCCTTTTAAAAATTTGAAAATATTTGACTCCAAGTCTCTACTTCTTAAGCGCCTGTTGCAATGCTTGGTGACACACCATGGCAACCATCATCCTCTATTCTAGTCAGCGTTCTCAGCTCGTTGCTTGTTGACTGTGTGGTAGTTTTTTTCATTCTGTTATGATAAAAATTAAACTCCATATTACAAAACGTTGGTAATTTTATTTTTCTCTTCATTTATTGTTTGGATAAAAAATGCAAAATGATTTTGAAATTGCTTGCTTATATATGTATCACGTATATTCATGTTGGATAGACAAAAAGATTAAAATTTTATGCTTAAAGATCGTGTATATCACATATTATATAAGTTACTTATATCATGTATTCCTGTTTAAAGAATTTCTTATATCAAGTTATGGTACTGGATAGATAACTCGTGATGATTTTGATATATATATATATATATATATATATATATATATATATATATATATATGAGAGTATTTGCTTTCAACACTGAGACACCTATTCTTGATGTTGATGACAAGGATCAAGAGAACCGTGAGCAAGATAACAGTAAAACAAAAATAACAAGGACAAAAAGGTGTTAATAGAAAAGGTGGAGTACAATGAGAAGTTTGGGATCACTTTATTATAATTGAGAGTGATGATCCTAACGATTCTAAGATGACAGCAATTATTGTGGGCAAATTTATGCTGCCAATCATAAGAAGCATGGAACTAGTAGCTTAAGGTACCATCTTATTAACATGTGTACGAAAGATAATCCGCTTAAGGTAGAAGACAAGAAACGAAAGATAATCCGATCTTAGAGATGTTTGAGCAACTCGAAGAAGGTGATGTAAATTATTAATTTAACTTGTTTATATTCCTTTAATTCATTGTATAACATATTAATGTTTTTTAAGTTTCTTAATATGAATTTACTTGTTTATTTTGTAGAGATATCGCCCACTTCCACAAATGCAAATGTTATGGCATCTCCTCCTTATTGTGAAGCTTGTTAGGAAAAACATTATATGAGTTTAAATTTATTTCTTTGAAATATTGACTATTTTAGAGATGTATTTTCTTTTAAGTGTGTTTCATGGACTTTTTTTCCCCGCTTATGTTGCCATTTTAGACTAATTATTTATTATATTCTGACTTCATCATCAGTTTTATTTTAATTTCTTCTTTCTTTTTATCCCTCCAAGACAAACATTATAAAAGTTTGATCTATAGAATAAATTTGAAGATTATTACAAAATTGATAGGAAAAGAAAAGAGGATAAAACTTGTCCTACTCATCCGTTAAACCGCCTATTCTCACCCGTCTCAAACCCACCTAACGTGCCACACTATTGGGCGGTAATGGGTTGAAATTTTGAAAAATTTCCATCCAACAGCCACCCACTAAATCCATCCATGTATAGTCCTAGTGACGACATAAGCATGTTTAAACAAAAGAATAAATTCTAATTTTGTCCCAATAAGCTATCGATGGAATTCTAAAGTTTCTCTATTATATGAACTAATTCTTATAGTTGTCACCTATTTAGGGCTACCCTAGATGATAAGAGGGGAGGGGAGGGGAGGGTGGGATAGGATTGGCCGAAGATTTAAACCTTGAGAAGGGACACATGGAGTGTAATTCTAGAAAAATAATGATGATGATGATGATAAGATAGATGCCACTTTGTCCATTAACACCTAATAAAAATATGAAAAGGCAAAAACAAAAAATAAACATAAATAGCAAAGGGAGACAATTGAAAGTTTAAAAGAAAAAAAGAGAGAGAAATATTTAGAAGTTCATAAGGTAAAAGGCGACACTTATTATTTTCTTTGTAATGATCACTTGACACAATTTTATCCATTTTTATAAGCCGCTTCAAATCATCATTAATTCAAACTTGGACTCATCTGCAAACAAAACATAAAGAACATACATAAATTGACAAAAGTTCTCGAAACAAACTAAATATTAAGCTTAAACAATACTTAATTCATAAGTAAAGCTCACCCATCATGTATAAGAATTATATATATGAGGATAATATTTAAAGATGATAATTACAATGTTCAGTAATACATAATTAATTGAAAATGTGGAATCTTTAATTGAACGTTAGTAGTGCATATCACTTTCATTGAGAATGGAACAGTCTTATCTAAATTGTTAATGTAGTGAGTCATTAAATAAGTGCACTATAGGATGTAGTGATATATAAGTGTTGTATACATAAGGATAATATTTAAAGATGATAATTAAAATGATCAGTAATATATAGTTAATTATTTAATTAGTTATTTAATTAAAATATGAAATCTTTAATTGAGCATTACTAGTGCATCTCATTTTTATTGAGAGTGGAACAATCTTATCTAAACAGTTAATGTAGTGAGTCATTAAATGAGTGCATTGTATATAATAAGATTATTTAAGACCAAAACATGATGTGATATGAATTGCTAAATAATTTCTATTAGAATATAACGATTTCTAATCACATCGACTGATGATCATATATAAGATAATTTTAATCCTGAGTTATTAGCAGACTTCTACATATGGAGTTATGTTTTTTGATTTACTTGATATGGATTCGAGAATCTGATCATATTTCTTGTATTTTGGATGCATAATAAAATAAACAGCTGAGAATGTTACTATTACAAGAGAATTCATTCATTCTTTTAATGAGAAGTAGATAAATAATTATATTGAGTATTGATTTGGGTCTTGAATAATATAAGCGCTTTAATTCATTATTGAGTTCCTGAATTTATTATTCATTAGAGAATCAATGACACTTAAGAATAGAGATGTAATTATAGAGGTTAACAAATTTTTACCTAGTTCTAATTATGAATTATTTATAAAGATTAATTTATATGCGATGACTACATCAAAACGACAACTATCAAATGTGAGTAATTATATCCATAATGTCATATTACAAGAAAATGGACCTATTATGCTACCATAGATTTAGTAGCAAAAACCCTTGTTTTTGGTACTAAAAGTTTCTGCTACCAAAAAATTATAATAGTTGAAAGTTGGTAGGTCAAAGTTTTTACTAGCAAAATTCTTGTTATAGCAAACATTTCACTTCTAAAAATTGTTAGCCAAAACTCAAAAATGGTTTCTAAAAGTGGACTTAGCGTGCCATTTTGCTGTCAAAGTTTGATAGCTAAAATATTTTGGTAGCGAAAAAAATAATCAACTACCAAAATTTGGTAGCAGAAACTTTTTTTTTTATAGCAAAAAGTTTCTGCTACCAAAAAATCATGGTAGTGAAAGTCGATTGGCTGAAAGTTTTTGCTAGCAAAAATTAGTAGCCTAGCAAAAATTAGTAGCCTAACTCAAAATTTTGGTTTCTAAAAGTAGACTTGGTGTGTCATTTTGCTATCAAAATTTCATAGGTAAAATGTTTTGGTAGCAAAAAACCATAATCAACTACCAAAATTTTAGTAGCGAAATAATTTTACTACTAAAAACTTTAGTAGCAAAATGTCTTCATTACTAAATTATTTGGTCTTAATACCCTTTAGTAGCTAAAACTTTAAGTATTGGCTACCAGAAATTTACTAGCAGAATGTTTTTGCTACCAATATACTTGGTAGTAACATGTTTTTGTGATCAAATATTTCAGTAGCACATACTTATCTTGTCATCTAAAAGATGTGAATTTGCTACTAAATTTTAGTGGCAAAAGGTTTTAGCTATCAATTGATTGGTAATGAAATCGAGTACTATTTGGTAGCAGAATTGGACGCAAAATCCTGAATTTTGACACATACATGCATCAAAATAAAGTTAAAAATGACAAATTTAATAAACAAAAGGTCTCATAGCTCCAACATAACTTAATATAGTTAAGAATCCATGACAATCTTACAATAATCATACTAGAACAAATTTATTTACTGGCAAACATATATATGTCCTACATAAGCAAACACTACTACATAAAGGCTTTAGACGTCACCCAGAAAGTGACATCACTTCTGCGGGCATTGTTTACCAAAGAATTATGGCCTTGACTACATATATAAGTCATGACTTATAGGAAAGTTAGGGTCTATTTTCTTGTAGTGTCAAGAGTGCCATTTTGAGTTTTTAGTGGAGTAACATTGAAATTAATAAAAGAATAAAATATTAATTAAAGAGTTTAATTAATATTTTAGTTTTATTAGAGCTTAGAATTATTGGTCCATTAGTCCCCCTGTTATTTTTCTAAACATTGTTTTGACAAATAAAATTATTAGTTTAATTAATTAATTTAAAATTGTAAAATTCTATATTGATAATCACTTAAATAAATTAATTATCAATTAATTTATCATTATTAAATAATGAGATCATTTAATAATAATTAATTTTAGAAGGCATAATACGGGTCCTAACTGTAGTGTGTTGTGCAACTGCACAAGAAAGAGTTACTTGTATAATGCAAGACTTGTTTATCAAGTTTCCTACTTCTAGAAGTGTCTAATTTTGAAGAATGTAATTTTTTAAATTGAGAATTTGAATTTTGGAAACAAATCAGATTGAGTTGCAAGCATAATTTTCTCTCTTTCCTATCTATTAATTGGTTCACATACACAGATATTGTCTCTTTGTGTGGCACCTATCATAGGATAAGGAGTAAGAAACTTTATCTTTTATATCTTAATTAAATATGTAACATTTAATTTAAATTTAAAGAAGCTTACAGAATCAATTGGGTCTTTCTTTATAAATAGAGGACTTCTTTATTCATTCTACGCATAACTGAGAGTGTCACGCCCCGGAGTACGAGAGGTGACATGGTAGATTATTTAAATTAATTAAAGGAGAATTTAATTAAAAATCAAGGGTATAAGGGTTGAATTAAGTAATAAAATATGAGGTTTTCAAAAAGAAAAAAACAACACCTTATAAAAGAGTTCATATACATTAAGCAATTGAAATCATTAAACGAATAATAATAAAACAATAAAGTCACGAGTATGGGTCCCATAGACCCACAACTTGTGCACACATATGGTACTGACAATATCATAAATACAATCACAGTCCAAGTATAAATAAAGTTAAAATCTTATATGCCTTGATTTAAATAATACAAATTAATCTACTAGTCCCTCTATTGCTCCTAGGTCTTGTCTGTTGAATCCTCTCCAAACCTAAATGGAAAACCACCTAGAAGGGAGAAAATTTAAAACAAATAAAATGTGAGCGAAAGGCTCAGTAGGACTATATTTTATAAAATAATTTGATTTAAAGAAACATTTTATTATTGGGGGATTATTTAAAAAAAACCTTAAATAAATAAATAAATTTGAGTAAAACCGTTTTTCCCCAGAACAATTTACTCGTACAACTAAAAATATCATTTTTCTTTCCTAGGCAAACCATAAGAATATCACCACCGTAGTGGCCCAGCTGGGTTTCGGGACCTGCCTCCAAGGTCGATCGCTACACGACCCGATCTCTGATATGGCATCATGCCTATATGTTTATTTTCATCATCATTCAAAACCCAATCACCGAGTATTTTCATTTACATTTATTATGAAGTCCATTTCAGTTCACGGTATATTAAAATATAACCGATAAATTCATTTTCAAACAACCTTTGAAAACATTTTAATAGAAATCCTTTTCAAAGCCAAATCATTTTGAAACTAGGCTACCAAGGAATGGGGTAGAAGTCCTACCTCAATACTCATGCCGGTGCCCCTCACCGTAATCCCGGACCTCTATACGTTAGCTCTACGAAACCACGAACGATCCTAGATACACACTAAGTTGATCAATATCTAGTTCAAGACATTATATGTTACTAAATTATTTCATGATGTTCTAATGTGCCATTTATATCTTGAAAATCAATCTATAAGGTTGGAATTTAAATCAGGGTTCAAAATAGTGAAAACGGATGAAAAATTACAAAATTCTCCATGCTCGGCCAGCCTGTTGGACTCCCTGCTTCGGCCTGCTGAATTGTGTAGTTCGGCCTACCGGAAGCCAAGTCCGGTCGGTCGGACATTCCCAAGTTTGGCCTGCCGGACAGATGAACACCGGCCAGCCGATCCCTTGATTCGGCCTGCCGAACACGTAGTTTGGCCTGCCGAACTGGGAAAACCCAGAAATTCCAGCCACGGGTTTTTTCGATCCCCAAAATCCAAATCTTGATTTTAACCTGTTTTTCTCAAATCCCAGGCATGGAAAACAATCATAGTTGATAGAAAAATATACTAGAACACATTTGAACTCATTTAAACAAGATTTAAACTCAAAAATCTCAAAAATCCAAAAATGAGAAAATGGGGAGAAAAATGAAAAATCTTGAATCCAATCCGTTTTTCTTCAATCTAAGCTTAGATTCTAGTTGTTCTAAGTTCATTTAACTCAAATCAAAGGTTTTCTAAGCTCAACCAAACCTAGATTTCAAAAATGCACAAAATTGAAAATTTTGGAAAAAGTTTAGAAATTTCAAAACTAACCTTGAATCGAAGCTTTAAATCCACGTTTTTGGTTCCTAAATCACGTTCCCGAGCTTCCTCTTTGCTAACCTGAAGCTTGGATTCGAATTTGATTCAAAAATTCAAGGAGAAATTGAGAGAGAGAGAGGGGAAACCGAGAGAGAGAGTGAGAGAGCCATGGGAAGAGAGAGAGGAGAGAGATCTGAGAGAGTGAAGAGAGAGGGAGAGAGAGAATAAATAGAGAGAAACGGTGGACGGTTTTACTGTGCGAAAACCAAATACCAACCCACGGTTTTGTAAAACGGAAGATTTTTAACAATTTACAAATTGTTGTGTTTTAAAACTCAAAACATTGTTTTAAAACAATAAGAAATCATTTGAATTCATCAAATTAACAAAACAACCAAAAATTCAAAATCCAACCAAGTAATCAAATTAATGTTGAAACATTAATTATGGCACACTAATTCATCATTTATATTACAATAACATTAAATAAATTCGGGGCGTTACAACTCTCCATCCTTAAAAGAAATTTCGCCCTTGAAATTTACATCTCATTTCAGAAACAAAACAAATGCAGATACAATTCCTGCATACTCGACTCTAGTTCCCAGGTGGCTTCATCAACCCTGTGATGCTGCCACACGACCTTTACCAACGGTATCTCACGACGACGCAAACTAATTACTTTTCGGTCGATGATCTGAATTGGCACTTCTTCGTACGTCATGTCCTCCTGAACCTGCACATCGCGAAATGAAACTATCTTACCCTGCTCAGGCGGACACTTCCTAAGCATCGACACATGAAACACATCATGAACATGAGAAAGTTCGGGCGGAAGATCAAGCCGATAAGCAACCGCACCAACACGCTGAGTGATCTCGAACGGCCCAATATACCTCGGTGCGAGCTTTCCACTCACTCTGAACCGTATAGTTCCCTTACGAGGCGATACCTTCAAGAGAACAAAATCTCCAACTGTGAACTCTAAGGGTCTACGTATCCTATCCGGGTAACTCTTCTGTCGACTCTGAGCTGCCCTCAATCGATCCCGAATCACCACAACTTTCTCGTTGCTATCACAGAACTCATCCGGCCCAAGAATAACCCTATCTTCCGGCTCGGCCCAACACACAGGTGACCGACACGGTCGCCCATACAACGCCTCAAACGGTGCCATACCAATACTCGCCTAATAGCTATTGTTGTATGCGAACTCCGCCAGATGCAAACATTGCTTCCAATTTCCGCCGAAGTCCAACGCACAGGCACGCAACATATCCTCGAGAATCTGAATAACCCGCTCAGACTGCCCATCAGTCTAAGGATAAAACACCGTACTGAAGTTCAAATCCGTACCTAAAGCCTCCTGAAAACTCCTCTAGTACTTAGCATTAAACCTGGTGTCTCGATCAGAAGTGATGGACAAGGGAACTCCATGCAACCTCACAATGTTCTGCAGATACAAATCCCCGAGAATCTTCCTCGAACACGTCGACCTAAACGGAATGAAATGAGCCGATTTCTTCAACCTGTCGACCACGACCCAAACTGCATCATGCCGCTGCTCTGTCCTCGGCAAACCTGCGAGAAAATCCATCGTCATATACTCCCATTTCCACCCTGGAAGAGGAAGCGGCTGAAGCTGACCTGTAGGCTTCTGATGCTCGGCTTTCACCTAAAGACACGTCGAACACTTGGCCACATACTCTCGAACATCTTTCTTCATGCCTCTCCACCAATATTGCTTCTTCAAATCGCGATACATCTTTGTGTTCCCCAGATGAATAGCGGACTGAGACCTATGAGCTTCGTCCAAAACGACTTTCGTCACCTCGGCGATAGCTGGAACTGCAAGACGCTCCCGAAAATACAACGATCCATCTGCATGCACACTCCATTCTTCAAACTGCTCCCCGTTCTGAATCCGCGACCAAATCCCCTGCAAATGCCGATCTTGCCACTAACTTTGCTTCACCATCTCAATAAGAGCTGGGGTCGCTTCCACACGATATACCAAAACTCGATCACAGTCTTCATGATACCATAGCCTATACTCGCTCACTGTCGCATCCCTGCTCCAGTCCTCAAAAGCCAAACAAGCGAGAATCCCTGAAGACTTCCTACTAAGCGCATCCGCGACCACATTAGCTTTCCCGGGATGATACTGCAATGTAAAATCATAATCCTCCATATACTCTATCCATCTACGTTGCCTCAAATTAAGATCCCTCTGAGTGAACAAATACCTCAAACTCTTGTGATCGGAGAAGACTTGAAACGACGCTCCATACAAGTAACACCTCTAAATCTTCAGCGCGTAAATCACCGCTGCGAGCTCCAAATCATGAGTAGGATAATTCCGCTCGTGAGGTCATAGCTGTCTCGATCCGTATGCAACCACACGTCCATGCTACATCAACACACATCCAAGTCTGCGTCCTGAAGCATCTGCGTAAACCTCATACGGCTCGTCACTGCTAGGAATAACCAACACTGGAGCTGAAGTCAACCGGTTCTTTAATTCCTGAAAAGCAAGCTCACAATCTTCATTCCAGTCAAACCTGATATTTTTCTTGATCAATCTCGTCAACGGAGCTGCAATCTTCAAAAAATCCTTTACAAATTTTCTGTAATAACCAACAAGATCTAAGAAGCTGCGAATCTCTGCCACACTCCTTGGTCGTTCCCACACCACTATGGCTTCAATCTTGGACGGATCCACAGAAATACCATGCTCCAAGATGACATGACCCAGAAACTTGACCTCAATCAACCAAAACTCGTACTTTTCCCTCTTAGCATAGAACTGGTGCTCCCGTAGAGTCTGAAGCACGATTCGGAGATGCTGCTTATGCTCCTCCCAAGTCTTAGAATACACAAGAATATCATCGATGAACATGATAACGAATTGATCTAGATACGGCCTAAATATCCTGTTCATCAAATCCATGAAAGCTACCGGAGCGTTCATCAACCTAAACGACATAACCAAAAACTCAAAGTGCCCATACCGAGTCCTAAAAGCTGTCTTGGGAATATCCTCTTCCTTAATCCTGAGCTGATGATAACCTGAAAGCAAATCAATCTTTGAGAAGTACCGCGAATCTCCCAATTGATCAAACAACTCACCAATCCTAGGCAAGGGATACTTGTTCTTCACCGTAAAACGATTCAGCTGTCGATAATCCACACACAACCTGAGAGTCCCATCATGCTTCTTAGCAAACAAAACTAGTGTTCCCCACGGAGATGTGCTATTCCGAATATACCATTTATCAGCAAGCTCTTGAAGTTGCCTCCTCAATTCTTTCATTTCTGCCAGCGCCATCCGATAAGGTGCCATAGAAATCGGTGCTGTCCCCGAAAACAACTCGATACCAAACTCAATTTTTCGATGCGGTGGTAATCCTGGCAACTCTTCAGGGAAGACATCCTCGAACTCATCAACCACCAGAATTACCACACTGCCTCTCAAAGCATAGGGCTCGCAATCTAGATTGGCAAGAAAAGCACAACAACCTAGATTCCTTCGCCCTCCTAGCCACGACTTCATGAGATGCTCACTCATTAACCAATCACCACCACCTTGGTAAGTGATCATCGTCCCGCTATCAGACACTAGGGCCACTTTTTTAAGTTGGCAGTCCACAACTGCATTATACCTAGACAACCAGTCCATCCCTAGAATTACATGATAGGAGCTCATGGGGAGTATAATCAAATCACTTTTCAAAATCTCATCCCCAATCTTTATTTTACAAGATTTACACATACAATTTACATACACCCGCCCCAAGGGAGAAGTTATGACTAGGGGTTCATTAAACTCTTCTATCTCTAATCCCAAGGCATGTACAAAAGAACTCGAAATGAGAGAATGAGAGGCACCGGTATCAAATAAAACGCGAGCTAAAGATCTAGAAACCAAGATCATACCATCGACAACCGCGTTACCAACATGAGAATCTGAACCTCCAGATGCCATTGCATGAACTTGCACTGGAGCCTTTCCTTTCCCTCTATCAACATTGCTGGGTCCTGGATTAATCAACTGATGCTGCTGGGATGGAGACGACTGCACACTACCTGTACTCGGCGCTCGATACTGAGGGATGCTACGCTAGAAATGCTACGGTTACTACCCCCGTGCCGGATATGAGAACTGTTGAGGAGAGAACTGGGGATACTACAACTGCGGGTACTGTTGAGGCAGAGGTAGGGTCTGAGGCTGAGACTGATGACTGGCATCCTCTCCGGTCTGAGGTCCAAGACGGGCACTCCTGATCGGGCAATTCCTCTTGATGTGTCCGGGCTGCTGACAGAAATGACAATTGAAGCTGTAGGGATTGCTGCGCCCGCTGCCAGACAAACTACTGCTACCACTATTTGTGCCACCTTGCTTGCTCTTCCCCAGAGTCGGACGGCCACTGGTGCTTTTCCTACCGCTCCTCTACGGTCCTCCTAAAGCCTTGGCTCGGTCCTCATAATATTGCACATAATCATTCTCCACAGATATCACCGACGACACAAGCTCTCCAAAACTCCTAAGTCATAGAGCAACCAACTGTCGTCAAATAGGAGCCTTGAGCCCTTCCTGAAACTTAATACACTTCACACGCTCCGATGCCATCGCTGATGGAGCAAACCTAGCCAACTCATTGAACCTTGCCTTATGTTCCCGAACTGACAGATCACCCTGCTGCAACCCATAGAACTCAGCTACCTTCTGATCTCTATACCCCTGCAAAAAATATCGATCATAGAACAGCTCCTCGAACCTGTCCCAACTGATATCACCACCGCGCTCCAAACGCTTAGCTTGTTTCCACCAAGTGTTAGCACCACCCTCGAGCTTATACGCAGCAAACTCCACACGATACTCCTTAGGCACACCAAGGGTATCCAAATGCTTCAAGACCGAATCCAGCCAATACTCTGCTAACTGCGGATCCCCATTACCATCAAAATTCAGAATAGACGCACGCCGAAATTCCTTAAAGTACGTATGCTGACAATCAACATCAGAGTCTTCTGGTCTAGCCCTGGCTGCCATCTGCCAGAAAGCCGCAAACATAGACCTCATCATGCCCTCATCATTTCTGAACTCGACGTCAGTTGTCGAACGACGTCTGGATGCCATTCTCTCACTTCTGAAAAAACAAAATTTAGACTATCAGAGGTATTTCATTGTCAAACCTATGTGTGCACAATTCCCAAGGTTCATAACCTTGAACTCTGATACCATTCTGTCACGCCCTAGAGTACGGGAGGTGATGTGACAGATTATTTAAATCAATTAAAGGAGAATTTAATTAAAAATCAAGAGTATAAGGGTTAAATTAAGTAATAAAATATGAGGTTTTTTTTTTTAAAAATAACACCTTATAAAAGAGTTCATATACATTAAGCAATTGAAATCATTAAACAAATAATAATAAAACAATAAAGTCGCGAGTATGGGTCCTACAAACCCACAACTTGTGTACACACATGGTATTGACAATATCATAAATACAATCACAGTCCAAGTACAAATAAAGTTAAAATCTTACATGCCTTGATTTAAATAATACAAATTAATCTACTAGTCCCTCTATTGCTCCTGGGTCCTGTCTGTTGAATCCTCTCCAAACCTAAATAGAAAACCACCTAGAAGGGGGGAAATTTAAAACAAATAAAATGTGAACAAAAGGCTCAGTAGGACTATATTTTATAAAATAATTTGATTTAAAGAAACATTTCATTATTCAGGGATTATTTAAAAGAAACCTTAAATAAATAAATAAATTTGAGTAAAACTGTTCTTACCTAGAACAGCTTACTCGTACAACCAGAAATATCATTTTCCTTTCCTAGGCAAACCATAAGAATATCACCACCGTAGTGGCCCAACTGGGTTTCGGGACCTGCCCTCAAGGTCGATCGCTACACGACCCGACCTCTGATATGGCATCATGCCTATATGTTTATTTTCATCATCATTCAAAACCCAATCACCGAGTATTGTCATTTACATTTATTATGAAGTCCATTTCAGTTCACGGTATATTAAAATATAACCGATAAATTCATTTTCAAACAACCGTTGAAAACATTTTAATAGAAATCATTTTCAAAGCCAAATCATTTTGAAACTAGGCTACCAAAGAATGGGGTAGAAGTCCTACCTCAATACTCGTGCCGGTGCCCCTCACCGTAATCCCGGTCCGCTATACGTTAGCTTTGCGGGACCACGAACGATCCTAGATACACACTAAGTCGATCAATATCTAGTTCGAGACATTCTATGTTACTAAACCATTTCATGATGTCCTAGTGTGCCATTTATATGTTTAAAATCATTCTATAAGGTTGGAATTTAAATCGGGGTTCAAAACAGTGAAAACGGGTGAAAAATCACAAAATTCTCCATGCTCGGCCGGCCTGTCGGACTCCCTGCTTCGGCCGGCTGAACTGTGCCGTTCGGCCTGTCGGAAGCCAAGTCCGGTCGACCGGACATTCCCAGGTTCGGCCTACAGAACAGATGAACACCGGCTTGCCGATCCCTTGATCCGGCCTACCGAACACGTAGTTTGGCCTACCGAACTAGGAAAATCCAGAAATTCCAGCCACGAGTTTTTTCGATACCCAAAATCCAAATCTTGATTTTAACCTATTTTTCTAAAATCCTAGGCATGGAAAACAATCATAGTTGATAGAAAAACATACTAGAACACATTTGAACTCATTTAAACAAGATTTAAACTAAAAAATCTCAAAAATCTGAAAATGAGAAAATAGGGAGAAAAATAAAAAATCTTGAATCCAATCTATTTTTCTTCAATCTAAGCTTAGATTCTAGTTGTTTTAAGTTCATTTAACTCAAATCAAAGGTTTTCTAAGCTCAAGCAAACCTAGATTTCAAAAATGCACAAAATTGAAAAGTTTGGAAAAAGTTTAGAAATTTCAAAACTAACCTTGAATCGAAGCTTTAAATCCACATTTTTGGTTACTAAATCACGTTCCCGAGCTTCCTCCTTGCTAACCCGAAGCTTGGATTCGAATTTGATTCAAAAATTCAAGGAGAAATTGAGAGAGAGAGAGGGGAAACCGAGAGAGAGAGTGAGAGAGCCACGGGAAGAGAGAGAGGAGAGAGATCTGAGAGAGTGAAGAGAGAGGGAGAGAGAGAGAATAAATAGAGAGAAATGGTGGGTGGTTTTACTGTGCGAAAACCAAATGCCACCCACAGTTTTGTAAAACGGAAGATTTTTAACATTTTACAAATTGTTGTGTTTTAAAACTCAAAACATCATTTTAAAACAATAAGAAATTATTTGAATTCATCAAATTAATAAAACAACCAAAAATTCAAAATCCAACCAAATAATCAAATTAATGTTGAAACTTTAATTATGGCACACTAATTCATCATTTATATTACAATAACATTAAATAAATTCTGGGGCGTTAAAGAGAGTCTTAGTTAGACTGCAAAAACAGTCACGTACAAGCATACACAGTTGTAAGCAATAGAGTGGGAGAAAGCGTCATTTTTCTCAAGTGTTGGATTATTAAATTTTTACTATCTATTGTGGTTAAAGCACTTCTAATTTTATCTAAACAATCTCAATGTAATGACAATTTTAATTAATACTATAAATTAAAAATAAACTAATATGATATAATAAAAATAAAATCAACAGAATAATTAAACTTAAGTAACTGGTAATAAAACGGGTCTTAAGGAACCGTTTCACCTAGCTATTATGTTTGGTAATTGCCTAGATTATTATCAATTTAATATTCCCAATTTATTGGCTTAAAATACTCGAGTATCTCAACTCTCCTCTCCTATATATACAATTAAGAAATACCCAAATTAATTCCTTCTAATATTTCTGTATCGAACCAATTACTTAGAACTCATTAGGTGCAAGTTCTATTAATTAGCCACAAAGAGGGTGCGTTTGGTACGAGTATTTGAGTAGAGTATTTGAATAAAGATTTAAATTTTTATGAGAGAAAATACTGTAGCAAAATGAGTCGAACCGTGATTTGAAAACCCAACCAAACACACTCAGAGAATCATAAGTTTCCCAGCTCTATAATTCCCTAGGTTGTGTTTCTTAAACCCATATTTAGAATCCTTCTTTCCCAAGTACTAATCTTAAATATAATATCAACTAATTGATAATCAATCAATTAGAAGCATTAAATTCAAGGAAACACAAATAAATGGAAATTCAAAATTCAATTGCAATAATATAAAGGCAATTATCAATACACAACTATAACTTAGGTCTATAGCCCTCTAGATAAACAATTTAGCAACACATAATTTAAAATAAGTCTAAAATAAAAAACCAAAGCATAATAATAGAATTCATAATAATTTACAAGAATTTTAAAAGAAAAGAAGAGAGTAAAGGGATGAAGTACTAATGGAGCTCCAATGATCATCTTTAAAACTCTTCTCTGCCTCCTCTTGAAAGCCAAAAATGGATGCTATGAACCTTCAAAATGAGCTCCCAAAAGTCATTTCCAAAACTCTCAAAATGATTATTTATAGCTCCTCCAAAAACCTAGGTGTTTTCTTCTCAAAATTAGCACTGAATTTGAGCAAGAGGCAATTGGTGCTAGTGCGCCCTGCATTAGGTGCGGCCATGCATATTTGGGGTTCTTGAATTCAGGACCAGGAGTGAAGCGCCCAGCCACGAGAAGTGATATGGCGTAGCCACAGTGTGTCTTTTGAGCAGGCTTGTAGCTAGCACTGGAGTTCTGCTTTGTTGGCGCTGGGGCGAGCATTTCTTGTTCCAAAGCCTCCGAAAAACCTTCAAATGCTCTTTTTATACCAAACATAAAATAAAAATAAAAATAAAAGTAAATAAATAAAGGAATAGAAAAAATAATGTAAAAACATAATTGACTAAATTTTATTTAAACTTAATAAACATAAAGAAACATAACATAAAAACTACTAAATTACTTGAAGATTAACAAAATATATAAGTTAGGGTAACCAATAAAATCATTCTATCAAAAAACTATGCCAGGAAACTTAGTATAGGCACGTAGAGAGAGAGAGAGAGAGAGAAGTGTTGTTTTATTCCCAATCTTGTTTTGCTCATATGTTAAGATAATTGGAGACTAAAAATGAAAAGAGTGGTCCTAAAAACCCTAATTCTTTTTATGCTTACACGTTCGTCTAAATGGTGTTAAGGACTAGCTAAGGAAGACGGTAGTTTTATATAGAGTACAATTCTTGTAAAAAATTCCAACGTAATTGCTTTAACTAGGTAAGCATAGATTATGTATATAATTATTAAGCATTGAAATAATATAAGTTATATCGTTGTTTTATAAAAAATTTCTTATATATATTTCATATTTTTTTCTTTTACATTTAAACATATTTTCTTTAAAATCGTTCTAAAAAACCAATAATTACAACCCCAGAGGGACGTATGGTAGTGCTATAAAAAAAAATGGCATATTTTTCGTTGACCCTTGTAATGATGTAGTCGTGATTCCACTACTTAAATACCGAACACCTTTTGTTTTCCTTTCTCTCTTTTCTCACTGTTGTAGGCTTTAAGGGATAGGGAAACTTCCCTTTGCTTTTTCTTTAGACGGATTCTTTAAAGCTTTAAAACCTTTATGTGAATTCAAAGAGCGAGAAACAAAAGTGTTAGTTTGGTGTCTGGTTTGGAATTTCAAGTGGTGCAATAGAAATGGGTGCTATTTTATTTTATTTTAGAGGTTTCGTCGCTTTTTGGTGAAGTCTTTTCCATGATTCTTAATTTCCCAAAACGACCAAACTGTTAGATTTTCCTTTTTTTTTTTTGTTAATGATAATTATTACATATGATTTTCCTTTTTAGAGTTAAGATAATCTTAAAGAGGCAATGCATTCTCATAGCATGGCATTATGTATCCCTTACAAAAGAGAATGCTAATATACTTCCGTACTATAATAGGACTCACTTTATCCCACAAAAATAAGAACGAGCGTCTTTATTACCCATTATTTGAAAAGTGGTTTTCAGTGTTATGATCTATATGGTATAATTAGCTCCATTGGGTCTTCAAATGGAAACTTCAAAACGATTCATGTTTGGTTGCAAGTTGCAACAAATGATCGACCACACTTTCCATTGGGTAAATCCAAAATATCATAAACAATAACTATCTCTCTCTTATTGATGAGAAACAATTGATTTGAATTTTAGTTGCATCAAAGTATTGATCATGTTTGTACTATTAACCCATTGATTATTCAATTTTAATTATTTTAGAAAAATATAATGTAATTCAAAATGTCTAATGAGCACACTCAAGTGTTATATTAATGTGTATTTCTACTTCTATCTAGTTTCCTTAATTTGTATTTTTCTCCATATTTTATTAATACACAATTATTGAAAGGAAAGCCAAAGCCAGAAAATACAAAAATGACATAAAGGGAATATCCACGGCCTTAGCTACTGTATATTTGTCTAGAGAATCATATCATTTTTGATGTTACACTTATAGTTTTGTATATTAAATTATTAACTTGAAAAATATCATTCTATAACAGGAATACTGTATCTCACATATTGTGGTTATAAACTACTGGTTTGTTATGGACGCTTATCTCGCCATGTCTGGCCCACATCATAACGCGGCTCAATCAAATTTAGTGCTCGTTTAATTAATATAGGTTGCAATTAGATAAATCATCTATCTATTTAAAAGTATTGGTTTAAACTGATTGGTTAAATACACTTTAGTATATAAAATCTTTATTCTATAGCATATTTTTATTTGACACTGTAGTTGAGAGACTTTTATACTGTAATAACTAAAAATTTTAGTTAAGACTGATTTTTTTAAATAAACTACACAATGTTTTTTTTAAGATCACTTTTTTTTCTTAGATGTTAAGGTATATAGATTATGGTTGACTAAAAACACTTGTACAGCACTATTTATGCCTCAGGTACTTCTATATGACCCCCATTAACCCAAAAAAAGGAAAAGAAAGAAAGAAAGAAAGAAGAATTTTTCAACCTTATATGGGTATACAATAATGTATCTTTGCTTTAAAGCTTTCATTTTTTTTTTCCTTAAATTTTTGTGGGGCTGGTATCAACATCAGTTTAGTAGCCAACAATCAAAAGCCTTTACCTTTCCCACTTGCCGACCATATCAACTCTAACTACTGTATGGACAACTTCTTGTTTAATGCTGCCATGTGTGTATGACTGTACGAAAGCGTTGGAAATTCCACATTTGTACACTGTTTTACCCTTTTTCTAATACAAGCAAACTCTTAGGAATTTGGTTAATTCTGTATTATTATTTGTTAGTGGGTGCTGTTAATAACCGGAGTACTAATTTCTTTTTGTCTCGACCCCACCAAATTATTATGTACCAGCTTCATTGGTAGCTATGAATTTTAGCAGCTTCAAAGTGACTTTTTCTACTTTCAGCCCTCCGCACGAATAGAAATTTTTAGTCCCGTCCCAAGGGTCTCGTCCAAGACTTTTGAAATGTAGAATAAAATTGAAAAAAAAAAATCAACGTAACATAATTTCTTAGCTTATAAAAGGTAGATAAAAAGTATTCAAAGGGCCGGAAAATTGACATAGACAATATATTCGTTATCGTAGTAGGTAAAAGAATTTACGTAGTAGTTGGAGTGAATTTTGAAATAGTAAAACGGTAGTTGGTATTTTTAGTTTCAACTAAATATTTTAGTTATTACAATGTAAAACCCTCTCACGTTATAATAACAAGAATAAATAAGCTACAATACAAAGGTCTTACATGCTATAATAATTTTAACTAAAATTGGCTAAAATATAGCTTAAATCAATGCTCTCAAACACCCTTTTAAAAATTTTATTTGTTGTGAAGCTTTAGTATATTTCACCTGTGAGGTTATGCATTACTTACCTGTTGAAAAAAGTGCATGATTAAATCCACCTTTTTTTTTTAATTTAAAGCAATGATTTGATCTTGATTTTTACCCTATCTTTAGTAACATTGGTTTTGGTTGAATGAAAGTAACGTTTTTATATATATATATGTATATATATATTTTAAAATAGGTTATTAAGGTCTCTAGAAGAGTAGTTAAAATTATGTAGTTGAAACTACTCATTTTAACATATAAAAACTTTACATTATAATAAATTTTAACTATATATTATAATATATAAAAGTTTTATATTGTTACAGTTTAAACTATACAGCTGAAACCATTCTCAAAAAGCAATATCTTTCATTCTTGCTTGTTATACGATTGAAAAAGTTGCCAAATGCCAATATGGGCCAAGTCAACTAGAGTAGACACGGCTTTAGGTGGAGGCTTATGTGCTAGGCAGGTGTGCAATAGTGAATTAAAGCCCACTGAAAGGAAATAAAGCCACAAAATTGCAACTAAACAATCCAGATGAGGTGGGATTTGATAGTGAGTGCGACCCAATGAAATCAGGAATCCAAAGTAACCAGCCTTTTTTGCAGATGCTTTTCGGCTTTTACACTGCATCTGTTTCCAAACTTGTTTAAATTTTTCTTTCATAACGTTTAAATTAATACATGTTTTGGGTTCAAATTATTGGTTCGACCTGGCTTATCAAACGCATTCGGTCTCAATTGTTTCTTTCTGTCAATCTTGAGTAAAAAAGAAGAAGAAGAAGATTACATTCCACACACCACCAGTTTTGTGAACATCTGATAAAAATTTTATCATATGTCACTAACATCTTTTAATAGCTACATAAATTATAATTGCAGGTAACACAACTTGTTACTGTAAGCAAACTGCCATTTTTTGTGTAATAGGATCCATGAGGTACACACAAAGGTTACTGAACAAGGGTCAGATTTCTTCTCATAAAAAGAAGAGCTAGATTTCACTCTTTTCCTTTTGGAATAAAAATTGAGACTCTCCATATGTAAGATTTTTGATAGAATCCTCTCAAATTCTAAATTGATCTTTGGAATGAAAAGTGAATTTTAATAATACTTTACTTCCTTAAAAGAGTCCGTAGACTATTCGAAATATTTCTTGGAAACTTAAAATGTTGTTCTAATTCACTTGTGCTCAAGTACCAAAGCAAATAGTAGTGTCTTAGGGTGCAAGCATAGACATGCAGTGAACCAAGTGTAATATTTATGGCACAATTCCGTTGGTTGCAATATAGAAGCCCTCTAGAGGTTGCGCCTCAATCTAATCTTAGATCATTTCGGCTTAAAAAAGGACTTTTATAGGGTGTTTGGAAAGGTGGTGGGAATCAATAGTGGGAACCATTTTTATTGTAGTATGTAAGAGTTTTATACTGTAGCATATGAAAGCTTTACACTGTTCATAACTGAGATTGTGTTGGAAACTGAGTGGTTCCCACCACTGCCAAACACCCCCTTACCTTCACTTATTATAAAAAAGAAAGGAAAAAGGAGTGATTTCATTTTTCATCGAAATAATAATGTGTATGATGGATTCAAATGAAGAAATGAAATTTTAATCCTCATACCTACTTGTATTAATTCCTGATTAAAAAATGTACACAACTTTTACTTCAATACCTTTAAAACTTTTGATTTATTACAAATTCATGACTATTTAATTATAAAAATGATAAGATTTTTATTTTTAAGTTTAGTAAGCATTAAAAAGAGAAGTAGATTGTCTTTTATACACCTTCGAATGTAAACTTAAATACTAAAAAGAAGGAAAAACTGCTATATATTAAACAAGTTAATTAATTATGCTATTTACTTTCATTAGTTTAATTATTTTATTGCTGATTTTGTTAGTTGTAAAAATCTGAATTTGAGTTTAAAATTGCCGTTTGACTTAACCCAAGTTTGTTTTGGGTTGATTGTATTTGTTTAAATATGATTTTCCATAGTTTGATTATTAGAAGATTTGAATTGTTTGGAAAAAATTGCTTAAAGTTTGAATTTGAAGTCAAAGTTTTTTTAAAAATTGTTTAATTTAGTCTTTAAGGAATTGATTGTGACTTAGACGTGTTTAGGTTCCTTTCATGCCAACTTTGTTTGTTTTAGAAGTTATTTGATTAGTTTTATGGAGATTATATTAGGTTAAAATATGAGTTTGCTAACGATAATTTGCTAACATATTACATTTTTCCACTTTAAATCATTAAGAATGGTAGGATAAAATTGTCCATAAACACGATACAGAAGTTACATGGAGTTTCAACCATTTGTCAAGACAACTCTAGTAGTTGATATAGAAAATTCGGTTTGATTCATATTGAAGATTTTCTTTTACAACATTTCAAAGTTCAAATCATATCATGGTAGGATCCGAGCCTAGGTCAAGTGGAATGTATCTAGACATTTTTCATATTTAGGCTTTATTTATTTAAGGAGTGTATGTAAGTTTTTATAGCTACATAGACAGTGAAAAACCAAAGCATTCTTTGAGCTTAAGTAGTTAGATTTCAAATCATGTTTCCTTAGTGCAGTTTATTAATCTGGAGCAAGTCTAAGGAGGAGATGAAGGCGGGTTGTGCTCGGAGTATGTTAGTTGGATCGAAATGGGAATTTTACCTGAAGTACGTCAGTTGGATCAACGATATGCTGTAGACTTAAAGTGGGCTTATACATCTAAAAGTGAGTCACATGAATGAGATACCTTGGGTTTTACTTTGGTAGAGTGTCTTATCAAATTTATAAATTCAAACTCCTGTAGCAATAATTCGACACGAATGAAAGCCTCTCTTTTATTTAGTGTGATTAGCGACTATGGTTTTTTCCTTTAGGGATTTTTGGCAACACTAAATAATCATTTTTGATGGTTGTTTTTGTATCATGTTTTTTTGGAGGCCCAAGCCTAAAATCATGGCCCTCGACGTGAATGGGCTCGATATGTGGACCTAAACCACGCTCGAGGAACTCATGTAGCTTGTGGTTTGGTGGTCCATAAGTAAGCAAAAGTTAAGAGAAAAATTAAGATAAAACCACATGAAGTGCCCAATTGGATTTTAATCGCACTTAGGAGAAAAATTAAGATAAAACCACATGAAATGCCTCAAATGATACACTTATTAAAATTGCATTCCTCTTTTTTGTCTTCTCAAAATTGCCCATTTTTGGATTTTATTTTTTAAAATTCTAATTATACGTTTACTATTTTGTCTATTATAATTCACTATAAAAAATTGAACCCTAATTTTCTCACAATATCTGGCTCTCTCTCTCCTATCTTTCTCAACCAAACAATCTCTCTCCTTTCTTTCTCCCAGTCTCAACATGTGCTCTCTCCTCTCTTTCTCTCTGCCTCCTTCGCTTCTTCGCCTTCCAACCATCATCACTTTTTGTCAGACTGCCACTGATTCAATTTGCACACTTATCACCGTTGCGAAGTAGTCCAGCAACGGGCGTCACTGAGAACTCGCGATCCACCTTATCTGAGAAGTCGCGATCCTCTTCGTTGCTCCAGACATCAACGAGGACGGAGCTCCAAATGTCGACACCTCTGCCACCAATCTCGCCACGTTCACGAAAGTCTTTAATGTCGCGGCTCTCCAATTCGTTGGAGAGGGGAGCAACGGCGAGGATTCCGACGAATGCTTTGGCATCATGAGGATTCCATGAGGATTCTAGGAAGGATTCCACTTTGTCGACCTCAACACAAGTTTGTCGATGTTGACGTCGCCGTAGCGTGTATTGTTTCATAGTGAAAATTCATTTTATGTTACTAGTTTTTAGTTTTGAAATGACAAGATTTTAATGTTTTCTAACGTGGATCTTATTTGAACTTTAAGTTGGATGATTCATCGTTTGAATTTATAACATCACATAACAAATTAGAGGGTCAACGAAACTGACCATATATATATATATGGCTACTAATGAGATAATTTGTGTTTTTTTGCTGCAAATAGCACAATATCTTAGTAGTTGAAGAAGGAACAGGAACCGAGGGATTTTTCTCCTGAATATGCTTAGAGGTGGGCTTTGATTCAGCTACAATGAACCCAAGTTAGAGAAAGCAACCATCTTATGGTGGGTAAAGATTTTCTAATTTTGAGTTTTTTAATGTTAGGTTAGATGCCCATAAAGCATATGATATTTTAAAGTGGACATATTTATAAATAAATAAAGTAAATTTATTTATTATATTTACGTGCATGTCCTTTGAATATTTTAAGAGTATCATCAAAATTCTATAATTATTTATGTGACTTTAAATATTGTATATAAGTGTTATATACAAGGGAATAATATTTAATTATGATAATTAAAATGATTAATAATATATAACTAATTATCAAAATTAATTATTCAATTAAAGTATGTAATCTTTAATTGAGTGTTACTAGTTCGAGTTATTTCTGTTAAGAATGGAATAGTTCTATTCGAGCCGTTAATGTAGTGAATTATTAAATAAGAGCACCATGCATAATGAGATTATGTAGGACCTAGATGTAATGAGATATGAACAGCTAATAATTTTTGTTAAATATAGCAGGTTCTAATCACATCGACTATGGTCATATATAAGATGATCTTAATCTTGAGTTATTAATAGATTCTTATTGATGGATTTGTGCCTTTTGATTTACTTGGTACGAATTTGACAATCAAATCTTATTACAAAATAGAACCCATTACTTCTCTAACGAGAAGCAGATAAATAATTCTCTTGAGTATTGATTGAGTACTTGAAAAATACGAGCACTCATTTCATGATTAAGTACATGAATTTATTATTCATTAGAGAATAAGTAGCACTTAAGGATAAAGAAGTAATTAGAGAATATAATGGGTATTACCTAGCTTTAATTATGAATTATTTGTAGAGGATCATGTTATATATAATGACTATATCAAGTGGATGACTCTAAAAAAGGAGTAATTGAATATCTATAATATCAAGAGTGTAATTCCAAGCATTTAGTGGAGTTACATTAGAATTAATAAAAATGTAATATATTAATTAAAGAGTTTAATTAGTATATTGGTTTTATTAGAGCTTGAAATTATAGATCCATTAATCCATAAACCATCCCCGTAAACAGTGTTTGGATAAGTGGAATTATTGATTTAAATAATTAATTTAGAATTATGAAATTCTGAATTAAATATCACTCAAAATAAATAAAGTATGATTTATATTTATTAAATAATTAGATTGTCTAATAAATAAAACAAAATAATTAATTTCGAAAGTCACACAGTGGATGGGTCTCACTATGTGTGGTGCCCAAGCATAAAGAGGGAAGTCCTCTTGTGTACATTAAAGCTTGTCTATAAAGTTTCTATATTTAGTATTTTCAATTTTGAAGAAATGTGATTCAATTCAAATATGAAAAGTATAATGTGGAAGATTGGGTAATAAGCAGATTCTTTTTTCTCATTCTCCTTGAATTAACGCAACACACAGATAGAGTATTTATGTGTGTGGCACCTGTGGCAGTGCAGGAATAGGAAACTTGTGTCTTTCATTTCAATTAAATATTTGATATTAAAATTAAAATAAAGAGTCTTTCCAAAATTGATGAACTCTTTTATTCTCTATAAATTAGAACATACTTGTGAGTCTTGGAGAGACTGAGAGTATTTTATAGACTGAGAGTATTCTGTAGAAAAACACTCACATAGGCTTGTAGAAAGAGAGAAATAAAAAGAAAAGTTCTTCTATTTTGTGACTTAAATTAGTTGAATGATTAAGAGAAACCATATTCTTTCTACGCCCACACAAATGTCCATTCAGTGTCGAGGACTAGGCGAAGAAGACATTAGTTTCATAAATAGAGAACATCTTTTGCAGTCTTTATTCCGGGTCATCTTTATCTCTCTATTGGCAAGCAAAGAATTTACATATTTATTTAGGAGTGAAATTAATATAATCTATAGCATTTTACAAAGTTTTGAGAAAATTTTGTTATATACGATCCATACTATTACCATATTTCTGCTATCTTTTGTAAAAACTATTTTCCAAAACCAACAAAATTTATTACCGTCTTCTTTACTAGTGGTAAGGAAGTTCACACAGCATGGAAAGGTGTTGCTTGCTACAATTTTGGTTGGTTTGTTTTTTTTTTTTTTTCTTTTTTTGCTGGTTTGATCATGATATGTATGTTTGTGTAAGTAGATTGAGTTCAGATCAAATGTGGAAGATGGAACTGTTGATTTTTCTTTTTGATGTTAGTTGTAGTATTTTATGTTGTGTTTGGTCTTATCTTCAAATTAACTTTGTAAGAATGGATGCCGTTTTGTAGTAGTTTGGCTTGTAATATATTGCATAGGCCATAGTGGCACATTTTTAGGGCAGTAATTTTGTAATATAAATGACAGGTTGATTTGTTTGGTCACTCTTTTTTTCTCCTCTTATCACATATTATTCCACTTTTTAATGAAAATGATGCCTAATTATATGTATGTGTATAGTTGTAAATATAAGATTGAGGAATTGTCCAAATTGTTAAAAGAGTTTAGTTTTTTAAAAATATTTGAATAGATTTAGATCTCTAAAATTCAAGTGAAGCTTAATGCTTTTGGTGTTAATCGTGGTTTCATAGGTATAGGGGCTGCCTATGGTATGACAAAGAGTGGTGTAGTTATGGCTTCTATGGATGTGATGAGGCTTGAGTTGGTGATGAAGTCCATTGTTTGAGTTGTTATGGCTGGAGCCCGTATTTATAGCCCTATTATTGCTTTATGAAATGGAAATTAGCATTGTACTTTGATTTTGTGAGATCTGTAGCATTTGCAGGATTAGTATGAGATTTGAATTTACGATTATTATTTAAATGGAACCTGGTAGGTTTCAGGACGGAATTTGGCAGGTTCAGATGAGTTTTAGGATGAAATCTGGTGATTCCGATGATTTTTTTGACTGAGCTTAATCGGTTCCGTGTTGGAATCTGGGGGTTTTGTGTTGGAACTTGATAGGTTCTAGGATGATACTTGGCGGGTTCTTGCTAGGTCGAGGATAGAACCTAGCAAGTTCCAAGAAAAATCGGATAGGTTCAAGAAAAATATGTTAGAATTTGGTAGGTTCAAAATTAGAACTTAGTTGGTTACATCCTGACACCCACATCGACGATTGGAGGAGATTGGCGCTTCTTTGTTTCAAAAAAATATGTTGGAATCTAGTAGGTTCTAAGTTGGAACTTAAAAGATCACAACTCGACACCAGTGTTGGCAATCGGAGGAGATCGACGATTTTTTGTTGCAAAAAATATGTTGGAATCTGGTGCTTCCAAGTTAGAATCTGATAGATTATAATCTGGCACTTTGTGCGAGCAACCGAAGGTAAGTTCACCGGCTTTCATGCTTGAACTTGGCGAGGTCCAAGATAGAACCTGACAGATTCCTTTTCGGCATTCTGTATGAGTGAGTAAGAGGAACGATAACTTGGTTTTTTAATAAATTCTCAATTTCTAATGAAGAGACATCTTTATAAGTGATTTATTAGAGGGTGTTTTTTATAAAATGGTGCACTTGAGGGATATTCATGTAAATTGCTCTTAAATTAATTGTAAATGGACAAGTGATGGAGAAATCAATCCAATAATCTATTTTCCATCTTTAGAAACTGCCCATAAAAAGCCCAAGTCCAAAAGCCCGTGAATTGGCCAGAAAAGCCGAAAGAATCCAAAAAAAAAGAAAAGAAAAAGCTAAAAGCCCTCAAAATCTGATCATATTTCATGTTAGAAATTATCCCCCGAAATGCCTCGACATACCTTCAGAAGCCTCTACAACTGTACTTTGAGTGGCGCTGTAAGGCACATGAGGTTCCAGCTATTTTTAGCCAAATGTGGCAAAACAATGTCTTGAAAATAGACTGACGCTCCTTAGTTCCCCAGAGATAGCAAGTTCAACAATTATCAACATGACATACTCTGATCCTAGAGCTACAAACCCAAAAAAGAGAATTGGTAAGCCAAAAAAAAAGTGGATTTTTATACTCAAATTGTACCATTTTCGGCAAGACACAAAGCAATATTTAGAAAACAACTTAATGAGATCACTGCAACGAGAAAGTGTGGATGCAAGTTTGATCCTAACACACAACACACTTCCTAAAGTAGTCATTAGAAACCTATCCTTCTTCTCCTATAAATTCCCAGCTCCTCTGTTCACTTCCACACACCAAGATCAACCTGATCTCTCCATTAGCCAAACTTTGGCCATTTTTTTCCTTGGATTTCTCTCTCTAAGTTTGCGTCCTTCGGAGTCCCTGCCAAGGTTTGTGCCCTTCAGACCTCGCTGCTCTAAGAGAGAGCTCCCCTCATGTTTGTGCTCTTTAGAACATAGCTATTTTGAAAGTTCTTATGAGATCCTCCTCTGGGACGTTTGTAGAATGAGCTACAAGGTCTCGCCCGTTAGACAAGTGGACTTTTAGAACGCAATCCCCTAGATATTTGGGATACCTGCCTAGCCTTCCCTTTGAGAAGCTATCATACCTATTACTCCTCTAGGATATTATCGGTCATACCAGTAGCCTTCAACCCCACAGAGCAATTTTGATCTAGGAACATCTCCATCAACTTTTTACTTGCTTCTTCCACCATAACTCGCTTATGTGTTGTCTAGTTTGTTCTTTTAAGACTGCACTTTGGTAAGAACAGCAACAAAATAGGCTTTAGGAGCCATTCTCTTTCGGAAAACTTTGGGCCTAATCTCTCCACTATTATGTTATAGGTCTTACCGCCCTTCTTTCGACAAGCTTTTGAAGACCTTTGACTTTGTTGAAGTCGTTACCAATAAATCAAAGACGTACATGTGTACACCCCACCCCTAACACGTTATATTCTCTTGATCTACCAGACCCCAACAATCATATCACCATGTCTTTTATTTTTATGGTTACATTTGTTACTTTTTGCAATTTCTATTATTTTGGTAACAAGGCAATACTAATTACTTATTTGCGTATATATTATTGTTAATTAGTTTGTTAGATCTTATAAGAATCTTTCTCTGAAAATGGAAAAAGAGGTACCGAATACGTGGCTCAAATGTTGTGCAAGATGCCATTGTATTTCTACAAAATCATAAGTAAAATCGAACCTACAGCCCCCACACCCAACCCCTCCTCGACTCCTTGCCCGACCAGTAGGCGCATTTTCACAGCTTATTTACCTGATTACCATAATACCCTGTAGTTTCACGCAAACTGTAAAGCAATCAGGGAAAGTCCAAAACATGAGGAGGCGAAAAAAAGTTGATATTTAAAGACTAAGATCAAATAAAAGTCTAAATAGACATACTGTTTCAAACGAGGAGATTTAGCATAGCACAGAGGAAGCAAAGGAGAGAAAATAAAAGGAACATTTGTGGTCTTTGGAAGTCTTAAGTCTCACTTAAGGGTCGACCTCAGCCCCTTTAAATTAATGAAAAAAATTGGTCATGTGACATATCTTAATTTTTAAAATTTTAAATAATCGCCAAGACACTATCATGTTACTATAAATCATAAATTAAAAACATTAATTCATACCTCTTCAAGATAAGGATCCTTACTTCTTACAAAATTTGCTTATAAATGAGCCTCAATTAAACGGTCTTTTATGTTATTTTCGCTCTCATTAATCGTTATTGTGCATGTGTACAACTCAACAATTCTTTAGCATTAATATTTTCTCCTTCTACCTATTTAAGTGTTCTAAAACAAGTAAGTATTAATGGGGGAATAATTATTGGTCCCTTATTTAAAACTTTGCTCTTTAGGTAATCTTAAAATAAATAAAAAATAAAAGTCACTATTTATGATAGTTGTTGAAGATGTTAAAAGTCTCTGAGAAAACTATAAAGAAATTTCTCCCTTTTCTCACCAAAAAGTTGGCCACTTTGTGCTTATCCACTGTTGGAATTCAAACACTGGTGAAATACGCCGTGGAATTTTTGGTCTTCAGCAAATAAGTTCTGGTCCAATTTTGCTTCCAACCGAATAAAAAACCAAATAAATTCAAATCTTGTTTTAATTAAACAATATCATTCCAAATATGTCAAAGTATTTGTGATGTAAAAATTAAAATCAAATCCCATTAGGATTCCCAATTTAATATTTAACTTTCAAATTTATATTTAATAATTTCAAATTTTAATTTAAATTGGATTCACAATGCACAACATATTTTTTTGAAGTTAAAATTTAATTCAATTAAAAGGTCTTACAGATACCAATAATAATGCGGATGACACTATGGTACACAATATAAGACACTTCATAAAAACCGGTTCTATCAGTAAATTTTGTTAAAGCACAAAGAAAAGACATAAAACGAGACCTGATATAAGAAAAATTCCTTTACACATCAATTAGAGCATGCATAAGACTCTTTTTGAAACCACTACAATTAATAGAAGTTTTCAATCCATCGAGAGCATGAAACGTATAGCTCTAAGGTCACCAACCATATGGACTCATAACTAGCAAAATTTTAACTCGCCAAGACCTAAATATAGCGGACCACAAACAAACTCAAATGGTGGGAGGACTACCTTTATTATTATAAATAAAATACTAAAACCAAATGGAAATATCGACGCTTTTTTTAGACTAAAACATAAAAAACTAAAACCAAAAGCATGACTACGTTAACCTTTAATGAAAGTAGAGCCGAGAGGAGGACCATCAGGGTAGCAAGAACACTTCTAGGGACAAGCAGCAAAGCTGACAAGATCCGGAGCTGACACCACCTTGTTAGACATGTATGCCCTAAGGAGTAAAAATGTAGTAAGTTTTTTAAGACATTTTTATCAATAAAGAATTTATTTATTATTTATATACCAAATATTATCCTCTTTGCGTTCATATTTGTTGAATGTATGTTAAGCAAACAAAAGCCTGAGACTGTCGGTCTAAACCTTAAGAATTGGGTATATGATGGACGGATTATGCGGAAGACACGATTCTTAAGGTGATGGTCTAAATCATAAGATCCGTAATCGAGGAAATAAAGTTAGGTGCTTTATTTATGCAAAGATTGTTATGTTGTCTATATCCCTTTTGGGAGATGGTTTGTCTTGACCATCAAAGGTGGACTCTGTGAATAGAAACATTGGCACGTTGTCATAGGTGACGATGTGTTGGATCGGAACATAAAGTGAATTGATTTGGATTAATAATTCTGTCTCGGCAAATCGATTCACTTTAGACAATCATTTGTGTTGTGTCTTAATCCTGAGATGAGTAGTGGGCCCGTTGTCTTGGCTTGTGTCTTTTGATGTACCAAAAGGTGACACCCACATCTTAATAGTGGTATGCATGCCGGTACGTTGGAGGCATAACTCTTGATAGTGTAGACCTATTATTCATAGATATGGAATCCATAGCTCCTCTTTAGGAGTAATGATATCCTCTTATATGCGTTATAATGTAATTGAAAAACTAGAGTTCTCAACCATTTGGATATATAGGTGTAACCGAATGGTATACTGTCTTTGGATGGTAAGTTTTTTGATGGTAAGATAATGAAGCATAAGATAAAATAATCGAGAAGGTAAGACAGAACTAGTCCTTAAGCCGATTATGGATTATCATATGGGGATACGATACACTATGATATGTCATGGAGACTTAGCTATACGAGCTTCGTAATTCTATGTAGTTCGAGAGTGTAGCTCCAAGCTTTTAGTGGAGTAGCGTTGGAGTTGATAATTATGAAATGTATATATGGGATATTGGGTTTCGTAATTATCAGAAGCTTAAACTATATAGGTCCATTTGGTCCCCTTTGCTAACTCACAACATCCTGTAATGACAAGGCGTGCTTTTCTAATAATTGGTAACTTATGTCGGATTTATTAGATTGGTTAAAATTTGAAAGAATCAGATAATTCATGTCTGTTTATCGGTTGAATTAATTTTGTGATAAAATTGATTCAAGATAAACTTGTTGAATTATAAGGATCAAATAATTCTTGTCTGTTTGTCGGTTGATTTAATTTTGGATAAAATTAGATCAAGATAAACTTGTAGAATTATTGAAAATTGATTTATTTTCTTAGAGATTATCTGGATAAAGTTGTTTTGATCCAATAACTTCTCTATTGGGTTATTTGAATTAAAACTGAGACTTTATCCTATAGAATCTTTGGTGGAAAATAAAAGATTCGTGGAGATTTTTTATCGACAGTTCGACCTGCCGATGGGACGTGTTCGGCCTGCTGATTAGTGAAGGATAAGATTACGCATTTCTAGGCGGATCTTATCAGATATTGATCCGAACTTGATTCTATTTCGAGTTTTTGAGACCTAATCTAATAAGGACTGACCCCATGATCAATCTCTATATAAAGGGAGTAAGTCTTAAGAGTTACTAAGATCAATTGAGAGATTAAGAGTGATACTCTGCTAGTGAGAATCTGAAAACTCCCCGAGAGCTTTTGTTCACAAACCACGAACACTTGCTTTGGGTTCTCTCGATTGGTTGGAAGGAGAGTCACCTAGTGGAAGAGCTGTACGTGTGAGCCCACACTCACTTCGGTCGTGGATAGAGAATAACAAAGAAGACTAGTTGGTTGAGGCTCTTCTGGAACGTTACTTCTCTTCACGTTTTGCGAGCGTTCTTCAGCAATCAAAGGTTAGTAAGATCTGGTTAATTTATGCATATAGCATGTCAAACTTGTGTTTTAGAAATTACTCTGATGTAAATTTTTTTTTAAAGTTCCGCTGCGTACTATTTTTTCCAACAACCGCCACCTCTAAAAGAAGCATACCACTGTTTAGAACAAAACATGAAAATAATACAAATACCGGAAGAGAAATATGTTAGAAAACGTCTCCAAGCCGTCTAGATTCTATGCTCTAAACGAAATCGGATTTACCCTAACGAAGCTACCCTGCCAAACATGGCCACTGCCATTAAAAAGCCCACAATGATATGAGGTTTGTAACCAAATTTCAGGACCGAAAGTCCAAAGACTCACCCAGAGATGGTCTCGAAATTCTGGCCGACTTACTCTCTCTTTTTCTCTCTTTCTCGTTCTTTTCCTAGGGCCAGGATATTTTTCTCTCTTGTTGTATAATCTTACAATTATCCATAATATGATTATCACAAAATATTATTTTACAAAATTAACTTTTTGAACAACTCTTCCTAAAAATACTAAGCAGTTCGTCCCTACAAACCTATGTGGGCCGACCAATGTGTTCAGTCTTCCCAAGACTGTGGCCATGTACCCCCGTTCGACGAGGAATGTTGCTCTAGTGGGGGTGGCAAGGGGTTTGTGGCAAAGGATGGTTGATAGGGTTGAATATTTCTAGGTGTTAGGGTTAGGTGTTTGAGGATTTTCTATGGCCAATTTATAGTCTTACTTAAATTTTTCAAATTTTTGTAAATAACACATGATTTACCACAATTAATCTAATAAATAGTCAAGTATTTTAGCGTAAATATATGAAATACTGAATTATTTACATGTAAATACACGATTTATAAAACAATTCTGAAAATAGTTAAGTATTTATGTGTAAATATTATAAATAACCATGTTAAATATGAAAAAATAAATTGGTAAGTACTTTTTATACAGATTTAGTAGATACAAGACTAAAAACAAATGAAGAATTTACATGTTACACCATTTAATAGACACAAGTTTGAAAATAATTTAGTATTTATATGTAAATAAAGTGTTAACCAAGATTGATAATGGTGAATCTAAAAAAAAATAAATTGGTAAATATTGTATTTACAACTACACGATATTGATGAAAATATTAGATTTTTTTTTCATTTTATTAAACTCTCTTGAATTTATATATTTTCAATTGGACCTCGAAAATCCCTAAATTAAACCCCCTCCTCTCCCATTGCGACGACACCTCCACAGTTGAGTTCGGACATGCCTCGGGAATCATGCTGCCAGCTGCACACCGAGCTCCGATGATCTACAACATTGTTTTCTGCAATGCACAATCTCTAATTTCACACTGCATGATTTCCCCTCAAAATTGAATTATGACGACGCTCGTCATTGGTCGAATTGGTGTCAAAGAACAAGATGAACATGTCTCATGATGTTGTAGATCCTTATAGCGATATTGCAACGGTCTTTGCAATCTTGCAAACCTGAGCTCCTGTCGGGCTTAAGAAGGAGCTTCGAGCTCCATTGACAACTACAATGGCGACGGAAGCGCCACAATGATCATCGGCAAGTGATTTGGGAGAGGAGGGGGCGGAGGTAGTTTGTCATTTTGTGAAGAATCTGCTATTATTTTCCATCACTTAAAAGTCTTGGCTATTAATTTTTAATCCCTCCATGAAATATGCTACTTTTAACTTTCTTCTTTTATTGTCCATCAATTGTTTTCTTTGCTAATGGTTTGTGCATATGAGGTTGGTTATGGACAATAGATTCCTGGATGTGGGTCAACGCTGCTTTATTTCCTTTATCAATTTCCCTTTTTGGTTTATGGAAAGCAAAAACAAACCGTTTAAATTAAGGGTCCACTAGCGCAACACATTAGCACATGATTAGATTAAATTGTCTTAAAATATGACCTTTATCGTCCACCACTAATTTTGCATCAAGTACGCAGAGTATTTTGATATATATTGCTTCCTCACTTCCGCTGCATAATCTTGATGGGCCAAACGTACTTTTATTTCTTTTGGATACTAGAAAAGCCTATTAAATATTTTTGTAGCCGAAACTTATAAAGTCCGATGAGGAAAAAGACGAAGCAAATGGGGAATAGCTCGCCAAACCAGAAATTTGACACAATTAGTAAGAATAAAGCCATTCTATTTTCATTTTTGGTAGAAGTAAAGCATTTTTTAATTGGTAAATATATTTATATAATTAGCAGCTTCCCACTAGTGGAACAATTTGGTCTATCCCATCTTATCCTGCTGTTTCTATTGCCTACATTCTTTTCTCTAACAATGACAACCCTCACCACATAATCATCATTAATTAGCATATTTAACGTGGAAGTGCTATGAGTTTACCGAGTTGATCTAATATTTTAATCAATTTCAACACATCTAGTTCTCTCTCTGTTCCCAATCCTTTTTCTTGACAGGGATTTTCTTGTAGATAAAAGCTGTGGATTTATATCTCTGAGAAATCTGAAGTGTCTCTTTGGCTATTCAGATCACCAAAGGAGACATAGCAATACATGCGTGAATCGATATATCTTGCTCTAACTTTTAAATGATTGCTCAGCCCAATACTTGCCAATATCAAAGATCCATTACTTGATTACAAGTCCATGATACGTACTGATATCATAATTATTTGTATATATGCATGCATGTATCAATGTTTCTAATTATTCTTTGACCTTCGTCTTGACTCTTGATTTGGTACGTTGATCAAGAGTCCAGACGAAGGAAATTAGCAGAAATGTTCCTAAAATCCTACTATACACACAAACACGAGCACAATTTTTACTCCGGATGCTAGTATAATAATATTTTGCATCGTTTCATTATTGATGAATAATGATTCTATTATATTGATATTTGGTAGAGTTTT
Source organism: Artocarpus heterophyllus (assembly GCA_025403435.1). Classification (NCBI taxonomy): domain Eukaryota; kingdom Viridiplantae; phylum Streptophyta; class Magnoliopsida; order Rosales; family Moraceae; genus Artocarpus; species Artocarpus heterophyllus. The sequence goes on from CM046343.1 coordinate 15,968,845, forward strand.
TAGAAAGCTATTTTTGACCTTTTTAGTGTGAAAGCTACTACTAAAGGCATTTTTACAATTTTTTTTAAAGAGTTTTCGATTAAAGTCACAAAATACAACTTATAAAAAAATAAAAGCTTTAATTGATAAGCTTAAAAGTTACTTTATTTTAACATTCTTATTTCTAATTAGAAAATTTAAAATAGACACTTTAAAAATATGACTCCACATACACATTGAAAAATCATATATTTTGTTTCTCTTTGTACAAGCTGTCAAATAGACTTATAAAACTCACAGGAATAGTGCAGTGCAACGATATGGTGCAATATTTTTACGTGTTATAAGGGAAGAATATGTTGAAAAATGTGGGTAGATAAATCTGAAAATAGAAGCAGAGAAAAACTGGAAACAAAGTTGGGTTTGAGGTGGAAAAGATTATTATCTTTATGGCTTATTTGCCCCTACTATGATAGTTTACTAACCGGATTTTAGCATCAAATTACCCTCAAGATAAAACAAACACTGGATACAATAACTAGCAATATTATTGTATTTTAGAATAAGATATGAAATTGAAAAATCTAGAGTATGTTTACAAAGCTAGAGATGTCCATTCATGAATGGTTACAACCGATGTAACTCATGCAAACTTTTATATAAAGGTCATTACATGAATCAACATATATGTATGTTTATAACATATATTTAGTTAGGTATAAAATAATAAAACCAATCAATGCAACAATTCAAAACAACACAATAACACACATGCTCAAAATTAGCAAAGACAGGTAGGTGACGACACTCTACTTTCGGGTTCTGTATTCTGCAGCAAATCAAGCTAGCATCGTGGCACTAGGGCCTCTAGTGTTGTTGTCAGTGTCATGGTGCTATGCTCTTCTTGGTGCTGCGGCGCTCTACTCTAATATAATATAGCGTCGCAATTCCACAAACTTTCAGGTAGTGTACGCCGCAGCGCCACATGACCATGGTTGCTGCACTAAGTGTTTTTTTTCCCCCACAATTTACTCACTTTTTTTCTTCTTTTTAATATTTCATGTGTTACATGGTTTCCATTATTTGAAAAAATATATTACAATCACTTTGACAAAACATACTTTAGTTTGTTGTCTTTGAGTTAAGATTAATGATAACGAGAGAATAAAATTAGCAATCAACATGAAGAATCTGATCAACACACACGATTACCTACCTTTTATTTAAGATAAATTTTATTTTTACCCTAAGAACTTTGGTCAGTTCGTTACCTTAGCCCCCAAACTTTGAAAACTGGCATGCACACCCTTCGAACTTTAAAAGGTTAGCAAAAATGCCCTTTTGTGACATTTTGTCCATAAATTTTTATATTTATCTCTCGAACTTCAGTAATTATATCATCTTGCCCTCTAAACTTCAAATACTGGTATTCTTACCCCCCTAAACTTTTTTTTTTCATTTTCTTATCTAGTCAATAATTTTTCACACAAGTCAAAACTCAAATTTCTCACCTAAATAATTTTTTTTTTTTTCATTGTCTAACGCCTGTTTTTGATAAAAGTATTTCATATAGGCCTATGCATATATGCATATATTTGAAATTTATATATATATATATATATATGTGCATATATTCTTTTAATTTTTTTTGCTTGCAATTCATTTTTCTCTTCTTTCATTTAATAAGCATAGAAATCCAAAAAAACGACACAACCTTCCAAAAAAAAGGGTCTTATGCATATATGCATATATTTGGAATATATATATATATATATATATGTGTATATATTTTGCTTGCAAATTCTTTTAATTTTTTTTGCTTGCAATTCATTTTTCTTTTCTTTCATTTAATAAGCATAGAAATCCAAAAAATGACACAACCGTCCAAAAAACAAAAAAAAAAAAAAAGGCACAACATCAAAAAAGGTGGGTTAGAATTGTTGACTCAGTTCACAATTCAAGGCTCTTGGGTGAACAATTTGAGTTTTGATTTGTATGAAGAATTTTTAATTAAAAAAGAAAAGAAAAAACTTTAAGGGATAAAAATACCAGTTTTGAAGTTTTGGGGACAAGATGACATATTTATCAAAGTTCGAGAGGCAAAAGTAAAACTTTATGGATGGATGTCACAAAAGGGGGAAATTCGCTAACATTTTAACGTTCGAGGAGCATTTTTACTAATTTTTTAAAGTTCGACGAGTGTGCGTGTGGGTTTTTATAGTTCAGAAGGTAAGATGATAAACTAACTAAAAATTCGGGGGTAAACAAAATTTATCCTTTTATTTATTTATATATTTTTTGAAAAAGGTAGAACAATTATCAGTCTTTTTATAAAGTCAAGGTGTATATATACCTTCAAGGTGGAGCCATAAAAACTATCAAAAGTATGCTAATATTATTAAGAAAAGTTAAATAAAGACGATATAGAACTTTAAAAATATAAAATTTATATACAAAATTAAATTAACCACTTTAATATATATGTTTATACTTTTAATTAACCAAGTCAAAGTATGTAGAATTTGTAATTTTAATTTGTATTATGGGTATTGTTGGTATGTCGACCCAAACCTACCATCGTGATTCACGATGATGCAATAAACAAATGACATTTAAAAGAGCATGTTCCCACTATCACTGTATTCAATTGTCAATCCATCATCGATTTCACAAATTAATGGGATATGTTACTCTAATTAATTGCTTAAGAGAGTGAGAAGAAGGAAAAACAAAAAGATGAATATGTGTGACAATATTAATATATTATAAACTAAGCTAAAAGATTAAGGAAGAAGATTTTTGTTCAAGCCCGTTTGTCTCGTTTCCTATCTGGGCAATTTATTGCACCATTTCAGAAGTCCTAAGAAATTTAGTACAGTTGTCAAAGTAGTTTTATGTGATGTGACATATGATTAGAGAAAAACTGCACAGGCAAATTAGTGCAGGATCTAAAGCTTATAGTCATGTGTTATTCTGCTAGCCGTGTATATGTAACGTCCCGAAATTTATTTAATATTAATATAATGTAAATGATGAATTAGTGTGTCATAATTAAAGTTTTAACTTTAATTAGATTATTTGGTTGGATTTTTAGTTTTTGGTTGTTTTGTTAAATTGATGTGTTCAAAAGATTCCTTGTTGATTTAAAATGATGTTTTGAGTTTTAAAACACAACAATTTGTAAAATGTTAAAAATACTCTGTTTTACAAAACCGTGGGCGGCACATGGTTTTCGCACAGTAAAACCGCCCACCGATTTTCTCTATTTATTTCTCTCTTCTCTCTCTCTCTCCTCATTCACGAGTTCTCTCTCTCTCTCTTCTCTCTCTCGGCAGTCCCTCTTTCTCTCTCAATTCTCTCTCAAATTTTTGATTTCCATTCGAATCCAAGCTTCGGAACAACAAGGAGGAAGCTCGGGGACATGATTCGGCAACCGAGAACGCGGATTGAAGCTTCGATTCGAGGTTAGATTCGAAATTTCTAAACTTTTTACAAAATTTTCGATTTTGTGTGTTTTTGAAATCTAAGTTTGTTTAAGCTTAGAAAACCGTGGATTTGTGTTAAATGAGCTTAGAACAACTAGAATCTAAACCTAGATTGAAGAAAAACGGATTGGATTCAAGATTTTCATTTTTTCTCCTCTTTTTCTCATTTTCGGATTTTTGAAGATTTTGAGTTCAAATGTTGTTTAAATGATTCCAAACATGTTTTAGAATGTTTTTCTATCAACTATAGTTGTTTTTCATGCCTGGGATTTGAGAAAAACAGGTTGGAATTCAGATTTGGATTTTAGGGATCGAGAAACCCGTGGCTGGGATTTTTGGATTTTCCCAGTTCGGCAGGCCGAAGTTCATGTTCGGCAGGCCGAAGTGATGATCGGCAGGCCGGTGTTCTTCCGACCGGCAGGCCGAATCTGGAGAAATGTTCGGCAGGCCGAACCTCGTTTCCGGCAGGCCGAACTGTACAGTTCGGCAGGCCGAAGCAGGGCGTCCGGCAGGCCGACCGAGGCATGGAAAATTTTGTGATTTTTACCCGATTTCATTGTTTTGAACCCTAATTTAAATCCCAACCTTATAGGATGATTTTAATGATACAAATGGCACACTAGGACATCATGAAATGATTTAGTAACATAGGATGTTTCGAACTAGATATTGATTGATTTAGTTGGTATCTAGGATTGTTCGTGGTTCCGTGGAGCTAACGTATAGCGGACCGGGATTACGGTGTGGGGTACCGGCACGAGTACTGAGGTAGGACTTCTATCCTATTTCTTTGGTAGCCTAGTTTTGAAATGATTTGGCTTTGAAAATGATTTCTATCAAAATGTTTTCAACGGTTGTTTGAAAATGATTTTATCGGTTATATTTTTATATACCGTGACATGAAATGAATTTCATAATGAATGTAATTGACAACACTCGGTAATTGGGTTTTGAATGATAATGATAATAACCACATGGGCATGATGCCATATCAGAGATCGGGTCGTGATCGACCTTGGGGGCAGGTCCCGAAACCCAGCTGGGCCACTACGGTGGTGATATCATGGTTTGCCTAGGTAAATGTAAACTGGTGTTTTGATTTGACGAGTAGACTGTTCTGTGTCAGAACGGTTCTACTCAATTTATTTATTTATTTATTCAAGTTCCCTTTCTGTATAACTCCTGATAATGTTATGTTTCTTTGCATTAAATTATTTTATAAAACTTAGTCCTACTGAGCCTTTCGCTCACGTTTTATCTGTTTTAAATTCCCCCCCCCTTCTAGGTGGTTTCCCATTTAGGTTTGGAGAAGATTCTTCGGACCGAACTCAGGAGCAATAGGAGAATTTATTTGAAATCTGTATTTATTAATCAAGGCATGTAAGAATCAACTTTATTTGTACTTGGACTGTAATTGTATTTGTGATATTGTCAGATCCATGTGTGTGCACAAGTTGTGGGTTGTGGAACCCATATTCGCGGTTTTTATTCAATTGTTGTTATTTGTTTAATGATTTTAAATTCTTTATCAAATGTGGTGGAAAAATCTCTTTATTTCTTGCTTAATTGGATTTTTAAACCCTTAATTTCAATTAAACTCTCTTTTAATTAATCTAAATATTCCGCCACGTCACCTCCCGTACTCCGGGGCGTGACAGAATGGTATCAGAGCTCAAGGTTATGAACCTTGGGAATTGTGCACACATAGGTTTGACAATGAAATACCTCTGACAGTCCAAATTTTGTTTTCAGAAGTGAGAGAATGGCACCTAGACGTCGTTCGACAGCTGACGCCGAGTTCGGAAATGATGAGGGCCTGATGAGGTCTATGATTGCGGCTTTCCGGCAGATGGCAGCCAGGACTAGACCGGAAGACTCCAGTGTTGGTAGTCGGCATGCCTTCTTTAAGGAATTTCGGCGGGCGTCTATTCCGACTTTTGATGGCAATGGGGATCCGCAGTTAGCAGAGTATTGGTTGGATTCGATCTTGAAGCATCTTGATACTCTTGGTGTGCCTGAGGAGTATCGTGTGGAGTTTGCGGCGTATAAGCTCGAGGGTGGCGCCAACACCTGGTGGAAACAAACTAAGCGTCTGGAGCGCGGTGGCGATATCGGTTGGGACAAATTCGAGGATCTGTTCTATGATCGGTATTTTCCGCAGGGATATAGAGATCAGAAAGCAGCTGAGTTTTATAGATTGCAGCAGGGTGATATGTCAGTTCGGGAGTATGAGGCAAAGTTTAGCGAGTTGGCTAGGTTTGCTCCATCAGCTGTGGCATCGGAGCGCGAGAAATGCATCAAGTTTCAGGAAGGACTCAAGGCTCCTATTCGACGGCAGTTGGTTGCTCTACGGCTTAGGAGTTTCGGAGAGCTTGTGTCGTCGGCGATCTCCGTGGAGAATGATTACGTGCAGTATTGTGAGGACCGAGCCAAGGCTTCAGGAGGACCGCAGAGGAGTGGCAGGAAGAGCATCAGTAGTCGTCCAGCTCCGGGGAAAGGCAAGCAAGGCGGTGCGACCAGTGGCAGCAGCAGTTCGTCTGGCAGCGGGCGCAGCAATCCTTACAGCTTTCATTGTCATTTCTGTCAGCAGCCCGGACACATCAAGAGGAATTGCCCGATCAGGAGTGCTCGCCTTGGATCGCAGACCGGGGAGGATGCCAGTCGTTCATCTCAGCCTCAGCCTCAGACCCTACCTCCGCCTCCGCAGTACCCGCAGTTGCAGTATCCGCAGTTTTCTCCTCAGCAATTCTCATATCCGGCACGGGGACAGCAACCGCAGTATTTTCAGCGCAGTGTTCCTCAGTATAGAGCTCCGAGTACAGGTAGTGTGCAGTCATCTCCATCTCAGCAATATCGGCCGAGTAATGCAGGACCCAGCAATGTCGGTAGAGGAAAAGGGAAGGCGCCAGTGCAGGTTCATGCAATGGCATCTGGAGGGTCAGATTCTCAGATTGGTAACGCGGTTGTCGATGGTATGGTTTTGGTTTCTAGATCTCTAGCTCGCGTTTTATTTGATACCGGTGCCTCTCATTCTCTCATTTCGAGTTCTTTTGTGCATGCCTTGGGATTAGAAGTAGAAGAGTTTAAGGAACCCCTAGTTATAACTTCTCCCTTGGGGCGGGTGTGTGTGAATTGTATGTGTAAATCTTGTAAAATAAAGATTGGGGATGAGATTTTGAAAAGTGATTTGATTATACTCCCCATGAGTTCCTATGATGTGATTTTAGGGATGGACTGGTTGTCCAGGTATAGTGCAGTTGTGGACTGCCAACTTAGAAAAGTGACCCTAGTGTCTGATAGGGGAACGGTGATCACTTACCAGGGTGGTGGTGATTGGCTAATGAGTGAGCGTCTCATGAAGTCATGTCTAGGAGGGCGAAGGAATCTAGATTGTTTTGCTTTTCTTGCCAATCTAGATTGCGAGCCCTATGTTTCGAGTAGTAGTGTAGCGATTCCGGTGATTGGTGAGTTCGAGGATGTCTTCCCCGACGAGTTATCAGGATTACCACCGCATCGGGAGATTGAGTTTGGTATCGAGTTGTTTCCAGGGACATCACCGATTTCTATGGCACCTTATCGGATGGCGCCGGCAGAAATGAAGGAATTGAGGAAGCAACTCCAGGAGCTTGCTGATAAAGGATATATTCGAAATAGCACATCTCCGTGGGGAGCACCAGTTTTGTTCGCTAAGAAGCACGATGGGACTCTCAGGTTATGTGTGGATTATCGGCAGCTGAATCGTGTTACGGTGAAGAACAAGTATCCTTTGCCTAGAATTGATGAGCTATTTGATCAGTTGGGAGGTTCGCGATACTTCTCGAAGATTGACTTGCGTTCAGGTTATCATCAGCTCAGAATCAAGGAAGAAGACATTCCCAAGACAGCTTTTAGGACTCGGTATGGGCACTTCGAGTTTCTGGTTATGTCTTTCGGGTTGACGAATGCTCCAGCAGGTTTTATGGATTTGATGAACAGGATTTTTAGGCCGTATCTGGATCAGTTTGTGATCGTGTTCATCGATGATATTCTTGTGTATTCTAAGACATGGGAGGAGCATGAGCAGCATCTTCGGGTCGTGCTTCAGACTCTGCGGGAGCACCAGTTGTATGCTAAGAGGGAAAAATGTGAGTTCTGGTTGACTGAGGTCAAATTTCTGGGTCATGTCATTTCGGAACATGGTATTTCAGTGGATCCGTCCAAGATTGAAGCTATATTGGAGTGGGAACGACCAAGGAATGTAGCGGAGATTCGCAGCTTCTTAGGTCTTGCTGGATATTACCGGAAATTTGTAAAGGACTTTTCGAAGATTGCAGCTCCGTTGACAAGATTGATCAAGAAAAACGTCAGGTTTGAGTGGGATGAAGATTGTGAGTCTGCTTTTCAGGAATTGAAGAACCGGTTGACTTCAGCTCCAGTATTAGTTATTCCTAGTAGTGACGAGCCGTATGAGGTTTATGCTGATGCTTCAGGGCGCGGACTTGGATGCGTGTTGATGCAGCATGGACGTGTGGTTGCGTACGGATCGAGACAGCTACGACCTCACGAGCGGAATTATCCTACTCACGATTTAGAGCTTGCAGCGGTGATCTACGCGCTGAAGATTTGGAGATGTTACTTGTATGGAGCATCGTTTCAGGTCTTCTCCGATCATAAGAGTTTGAGGCATTTGTTCACTCAGAGGGATCTCAACTTGAGGCAGCGCAGATGGGTGGAGTACATGGAGGATTATGATTTCGCGTTGCAGTATCATCCCGGAAAAGCTAATGTGGTCGCGGACGCGCTTAGCAGAAAGTCTTCAGGGATTCTCGCTTGTTTGATTTTTGAGGACTGGAGCAGGGATGCGACAGTGAGTGAGTATCGGCTACAGTATCATGACGACGGTGATCGAGTTTTGTTGTATCACATGGAAGCGACTCCAGCTCTTGTTCGGATGGTGAAGCAAGGTCAGTGGCAGGATCGACATTTGCAGGGGATTTGGTCGCGGATTCAGAACGGGGAGCAGTTCGAGGAATGGAGCGTGCATGCAGATGGATCGTTGTACTTCCGGGAGCGTCTTGCAGTTCCAGTTATCGCCGAGGTGACGAAAGGCGTTCTAGATGAAGCTTATAGGTCTCAGTTTGCTATTCATCCGGGGAGCACCAAGATGTATCGTGATTTGAAGAGGCACTATTGGTGGAGAGGCATGAAGAAAGATGTTCGCGAGTACGTGGCCAAGTGTTCGACGTGTCTCTAGGTGAAAGCTGAGCATCAGAAGCTTGCAGGTCAACTTCAGCCGCTTCCTATTCCAGGGTGGAAATGGGAGCATGTGACGATGGATTTTCTCACAGGTTTGCCGAGGACGGAGCAGCGGCATGATGCAGTTTGGGTTGTGGTCGACAGGTTGACGAAATCGGCACATTTCATTCCGTTTAGGTCGACGTGTTCCAGGAAGATTCTCGGGGAGTTGTATATGCAGAACATTGTGAGGTTGCATGGAGTTCCTTTGTCCATCACCTCTGATCGAGATACCAGGTTTAATGCTAAGTACTGGAGGAGTTTTTAGGAGGCTTTGGGTACAGATTTGAACTTCAGTACGGCGTTTCATCCTCAGACTGATGGGCAGTCTGAGCGGGTTATTCAGGTTCTCGAGGATATGTTGCGTGCTTGTGCGTTGGACTTCGGCGGGAATTGGAAGCAATATTTGCATTTGGCGGAGTTCGCGTACAACAACAGTTATCAGGCGAGTATCGGTATGGCACCATTTGAGGCGTTGTATGGGCGGCCGTGTCGATCACCTGTGTGTTGGGTCGAGCCGGGGGATAGAGTTATTCTTGGGCCAGATGAGATTCGTGACAGCAACGAGAAAGTCGTGGTGATTCGGGATCGGTTAAGAGCAGCTCAGAGTCGGCAGAAGAGCTACGCGGATAGGAGACGTAGACCTTTAGAGTTCGCGGTTGGAGATTTTGTTCTCTTGAGGGTGTCACCTCGTAAGGAAACTATGCGGTTCGGAGTGAGTGGGAAGCTCGCGCCGAGGTATATTGGGCCGTTCGAGATCACTCAGCGTGTTGGTGTGGTCGCTTATCGGCTTGATCTTCCGCCCAAACTTTCTCATGTGCACGATGTGTTTCATGTGTCTATGCTTAGGAAGTGTCCACCTGAGCAGGGTAAGATAGTATCGTTTCGCGATGTGCAGGTTCAGGAGGATACGACGTACGAAGAAGTGCCGATTCAGATTATCGACCGGAAAGTGATTAGCTTGCGTCGTCGTGAAATTCCGTTGGTAAAGGTCGTGTGGCAGCATCACGGGGTTGATGAGGCCACTTGGGAACTAGAGTCGGGTATGCGGGAGTTATATCCGCATTTGTTTTGCTTTTGAGATGAGTTTTAAATTTCGAGGACGAAATTTCTTTTAGGGGTGGAGAGCTGTAACGTCCCGAAATTTATTTAATATTAATATAATGTAAATGATGAATTAGTGTGCCATAATTAAAGTTTTAACTTTAATTAGATTATTTGGTTGGATTTTTAGTTTTTGGTTGTTTTATTAAATTGATGTGTTCAAAAGATTCCTTGTTGATTTAAAATGATGTTTTGAGTTTTAAAACACAACAATTTGTAAAATGTTAAAAATACTCTGTTTTACAAAACCGTGGGCGGCACATGGTTTTCGCACAGTAAAACCGCCCACCGATTTTCTCTATTTATTTCTCTCTTCTCTCTCTCTCTCCTCATTCACGAGTTCTCTCTCTCTCTCTTCTCTCTCTCGGCAGTCCCTCTTTCTCTCTCAATTCTCTCTCAAATTTTTGATTTCCATTCGAATCCAAGCTTCGGAACAGCAAGGAGGAAGCTCGGGGACGTGATTCGGCAACCGAGAACGCGGATTGAAGCTTCGATTCGAGGTTAGATTCGAAATTTCTAAACTTTTTACAAAATTTTCGATTTTGTGTGTTTTTGAAATCTAAGTTTGTTTAAGCTTAGAAAACCGTGGATTTGTGTTAAATGAGCTTAGAACAACTAGAATCTAAACCTAGATTGAAGAAAAACGGATTGGATTCAAGATTTTCATTTTTTCTCCTCTTTTTCTCATTTTCGGATTTTTGAAGATTTTGAGTTCAAATGTTGTTTAAATGATTCCAAACATGTTTTAGAATGTTTTTCTATCAACTATAGTTGTTTTTCATGCCTGGGATTTGAGAAAAACAGGTTGGAATTCAGATTTGGATTTTAGGGATCGAGAAACCCGTGGCTGGGATTTCTGGATTTTCCCAGTTCGGCAGGCCGAAGTGATGATCGGCAGGCCGGTGTTCTTCCGACCGGCAGGCCGAATCTGGAGAAATGTTCGGCAGGCCGAACCTCGTTTCCGGCAGGCCGAACTGTACAGTTCGGCAGGCCGAAGCAGGGCGTCCGGCAGGCCGACCGAGGCATGGAAAATTTTGTGATTTTTACCCAATTTCATTGTTTTGAACCCTAATTTAAATCCCAACCTTATAGGATGATTTTAATGATACAAATGGCACACTAGGACATCATGAAATGATTTAGTAACATAGGATGTTTCGAACTAGATATTGATTGATTTAGTTGGTATCTAGGATTGTTCGTGGTTCCGTGGAGCTAACGTATAGCGGACCGGGATTACGGTGTGGGGTACCGGCACGAGTACTGAGGTAGGACTTCTATCCTATTTCTTTGGTAGCCTGGTTTTGAAATGATTTGGCTTTGAAAATGATTTCTATCAAAATGTTTTCAACGGTTGTTTGAAAATGATTTTATCGGTTATATTTTTATATACCGTGACATGAAATGAATTTCATAATGAATGTAATTGACAACACTCGGTAATTGGGTTTTGAATGATAATGATAATAACCACATGGGCATGATGCCATATCAGAGATCGGGTCGTGATCGACCTTGGGGGCAGGTCCCGAAACCCAGCTGGGCCACTACGGTGGTGATATCATGGTTTGCCTAGGTAAATGTAAACTGGTGTTTTGATTTGACGAGTAGACTGTTCTGTGTCAGAACGGTTCTACTCAATTTATTTATTTATTTATTCAAGTTCCCTTTCTGTATAACTCCTGATAATGTTATGTTTCTTTGCATTAAATTATTTTATAAAACTTAGTCCTACTGAGCCTTTCGCTCACGTTTTATCTGTTTTAAATTCCCCCCCCCTTCTAGGTGGTTTCCTATTTAGGTTTGGAGAAGATTCTTCGGACCGAACTCAGGAGCAATAGGAGAATTTATTTGAAATCTGTATTTATTAATCAAGGCATGTAAGAATCAACTTTATTTGTACTTGGACTGTAATTGTATTTGTGATATTGTCAGATCCATGTGTGTGCACAAGTTGTGGGTTGTGGAACCCATATTCGCGGTTTTTATTCAATTGTTGTTATTTGTTTAATGATTTTAAATTCTTTATCAAATGTGGTGGAAAAATCTCTTTATTTCTTGCTTAATTGGATTTTTAAACCCTTAATTTCAATTAAACTCTCTTTTAATTAATCTAAATATTCCGCCACGTCACCTCCCGTACTCCGGGGCGTGACAGTATAATCCTCTTAACTTTCCACTGAGCTTTGCTTCAATTCCAAGGAGGGGAAAAAGTTATTATTTAAGGGTTTTCTCTTTCATTTCTTTAAAGTTTACCCATTGCTAGGGCTACTTGCTGTACTTCAACAATATTGATATGCAGACCCAAAAATAAAAAATAGAAACAAAAACTTAATCAATAAACTTCAATTCAAACCCACCATCCAAATAACGATCACACACATAATAATCCACTATGTAAAAAAAGTTATGTAAGTTTCACATTAGCTTATGTTCTGATTCATTTATTTAAAAAACAGATAATTTCCTCTCAGCTTCTGAACTTTAAAAAATTGTGATTGCAGGCATTTAGCATAGCGGTAATCTCATTTTCCCAAAGAAAAAGAGATTTATTGAAGAATCATATTAAAATAAGGGAAGGAAGATGTGAAACAAAAGAAATCCATGAAAGTACGAAGTATAGATAGCTAGTCGAAATCCCAAGAGTACAGTCTGTATGCACTCTTTTTTTGGCTTCTATACAATAATAAGACGACAACTGAGCTAGGTTTCATCTAATTGATACTAGCTAATGTCTGCATAGAAGCTAGAAAATAGGCTAGAGAAAGAGATTTTACGACCCATTTGTGATACACTTGGAAACATATAATATAGCTACATGTAGAATATATTACTATTCTATATATGCCCGCTATATATATATATATATATATATATATATATATAATAAATGAAGCTACCGTATTCTAGGCCATTGTAGATGTTGGAATAAAATATGAAAGGCATCGGAAGAGGTAGATCGTTGACAAACAAAAATTTTCCTAAAACTTTATTAATCTGGAATAGCTACATAATTTTAATTAATAATAGAAAGCATTGAGAATTTTTACCAACCTTTTGAAGACCTATCAAAGTATTCTAGCTTTCTTTTTTGACACCACGATCTTCCAAGCTAAGCCTCTATACCAATGGAAAGACGAGTGGGCACAACAAGAACGAATTAACGTTGCACTTTACTAAATCTACTAGATACTCAACACATGAGATAGTAGACTTTTTTTTTTCTTTTTTTCAGAGAAGAACCCTTAATTTTTATCTCTGAGTATTTTGCAGAAGTTACGTGAATGATAAATCTGTCGAGATAATAGTTATCTCTACTTTTTTTTATCTGAGTAATTAGTTATTTTTTAATTAATTTTAAATTTGAAAAAACTACCATATCACATATATGAGGAAGGGATATGCTCTACATTCCTTATCCCTTTTTTTTATTTATTTAAAAAAATGAATCACGTTTTGTGATTCTTTTAATATATATACACACACACTCACACATTTACGTTACATAAACGTAATCATCATTTTTCTTAAACTTTTAATGACTCAGGTTTTCAATACATAATATAGAAACATAAGTTTATATTTTTCTAAACAAAATGTAAACTATAATTACGTAATATATATATTAATATAAAATAAAATCTCATATAAATATATATATTAAAATTCAAAAAATAAATCTCATTTATTTAAGAATAGATTTTAAAAATAATCAATTAATTTATTAACTAATACTCAGTTAAATAGGATAACATTTATCACATTATATTATATGTTATAGAAAACATTTTTCTATATTACATTAATATCTCAAGTGTGAAATAATTAATTCAGAATTTAATAATTCCAAATTAAATATGTATAATTCATTCTATGCATTAAATCCAAGATAGTGTTTTAGAGGTGGCATTGGGGACTAATGGACCTATAACCCAAGCTTTAATAAATTTGACAATTAATCAAACTATTTAACTAATGTGCCAAATTTATTAGTTTTAGTGTTACTATACTAAAAAGCTAAAACTGAACTCTTAAGATTATAGTGAAATTACTCAAAGAAAATTAGCGAGTAGTTCATTGATATAATCATTATATATAAGTCAGTCCTCCATAAATAGTTCATGATAAGAACTAAGTTTAATTTTTGTTTACCTCTCTTATTATATCTTTATTCTTGAGTTCCATAATTCTCTAATGAACAATTAATTCATAATCTTATTATGAATGAGCGCTCTACTGTTCAAACCTCGAATCATAACTTAAGAGAACTATTTTTTTTAACTTTCATAAGGAAGGAATGGATTCCATATCTATATAATATTATTCCTAGCCATTTATTACATTATGTTTCGAAAATGCTATGTTATGAATTGTGCTTATACAAATCTTACTAAGCAAGTCAAAAAACATAATGTTATAAACAGTAGTCTAATAAATCCTCAAGATTAAGGCTGTTAAATATATGATCATCATAGTTATAAATTTGAATAGTCTATTTATAATGGATGATTATTAGAGATTCATAATTTATCTGGTCCAGTCCTATATAATCTCATTATATAAAGTACCTTCAATCCAATGTCTTTACATTAATAGCTAGGATAAGACTATTTCATTCTAAATGAGATTGGACCATACTTGTAATATTTAATTAAAGATCCCAAACTTTAATTAATTGTTATAGACTATTTAGATTATTATCTATAAATTTTATCCGTAAGTATATAACACTTATATGCTAAATTTATAGTCACATAAATAATCATAGAATTTTCTTGATGTTTATAAAAGTATTCATAATACATATAACCAACCAAAATAATTATAAATGTCACTTTATTTATTTATTAACAATATGTACAATGTCACAGCTTTTAGGGTACCAAACCCAACAATCTCCCACTTGCCCTAAAGCAGGTGAGACATGTCTCTAAGACCTAAGCCTTCCAAGTGTCCCTCGAAGCTCTTTACAGGTAACGTCTTGGTGAAATGGTTAGCAAGGTTGTTTTTTGAAGCTATTTTCACAACTTCTACATCGCCTCGATGCACTATTTCTCTAATCAAATGATACTGTCGCTCTATATGCTTTCTTATTTTGTGGCTTTTGGGTTCTCTAGAATTTGCCACTGCACCACTGCTATCACAATACAGTGTGAGTGGTTTATCCATGTTTGGAACGACTTCCAGATCACTTAAGAACTTATAGAGCCAAATAGCTTCTTTAGTTGTTTTGCAAATAGCCACATATTTAGCTTCCATAGTCGAATCAACAAGACATGATTATTTAGTGCTTCTCCAAACTATGGCTCCACCACCAAAAGTAAACACTGATCCAGATATAGATTTACGTGTGTCTTTGCCTGATTGAAAATCAGAATCAATGTATCCAATGGGAATCAAATTCTCACCAGAATATACTTGCATATAGTTTCCTATCCTCCTGAGATACTTGAGAATGTGTTTAACCGTCACCCAATGATCTAATCTTGGGTTAGATTAATACCGACTGACTATACCCACCGCATAGCAAATGTCAGGTCTTATACACAACATGGCATACATTAGACTTCCCATTGTAGATGCATAGGGTACCCGTCTCATGTTTTCTTCCTCTTGAGGTGTCTTAGGACATTGCTCTTTTGAAAGATAAACTTAGGTAAATTACCTTTCTTGGAGTTTTGCATCAAAAATCTGATAAGCACCTTATCGATATATGATGCCTAAGACAACGCCAATAGTTTGTTCTTGCAATCTCTTATGAGTTGGATTCCAAGAACATAACTTGCCTCTCCCAAATCTTTCATTTGGAATTGGTTAGCGAGCCATTTCTTTACATTAGATAATATGCCTACATCATTCCTAATGAGTAGGATATCATCTACATAAAGAACTAAGAAGACCACCTTTTTATCTTTGATGTACTTGTATACACAAGGTTCATCAATATTTTGATCGAAACCATAAGACTTGATCACTTCATCAAATCTTAAGTTCCAAGATCTTGAAGCTTGCTTGAGTCCATATATGGACTTTTGCAACTTGTAAACTTTTTGCTCTTGACCTTTGACTACAAACACCTTTCTGGTTGCACCATATAGATGCTTTCCTCAAGATAGCAATTTAAAAAGGTAGTCTTGACATCCATTTGCCATATCTCGTAATCAAGACATGTAGCAATGGATAAAAGAATTCAAATAAATTTAAGCATAGCTACGGGTAAGAAAGTTTCTTCATAATCAACTCCCTCCTTTTATATATAACCCTTTGCCACAAGCCTAGCTTTGAAATTTTCAACTTTCCCATCCACTCCTCTTTTCTTCTTGTAGATCCATTTGCACCCTATGGGTTTTATCCCTTCAGGTAGATCTACAAGTTCCCAGACTGAATTGGAGTACATGGACTCCATTTCAAGGTTCATAGCCTCTAGCCTTTTCTCCTTCTCAGAATCTTCCATTGCATCACGATATGTTAATGGGTCATCCTCACCATTATCAAAGACAACAACATGTGCTTCTCCAATTTTCCTATAGCAAGCAGGTGGTCTCACAACCCTCCCACTACGTCGAGGTAATATGACATTCTGATCTAGAGATGTGGTCTCCTTATTTTATCCTTCAACAATGGTTGTCAGTTGCGGTCTGATCTGATCAGAAAGCAACTCTTCAAGTACAACTTTGCTATGAGGTTTATAGTTTATTATATAATCATTCTTGAGAAAAGTGGCATTTATCGATACAAATACATTCTTTTCTTGTAGACTATAAAACAAACCTCCCCTCGTTCCCTTTGAGTATCCCATAAACAAGCATACTTCAAACATGATTTTAGCTTTTCGGTCTTTCCTTTCAGCACATGTGTTGGATAACCCCATATACGAATATGTCGCAGACTAGGTTTGCAACCATTCCATAACTCTAAAGGTGTTTTTGGAGTAGACTTAGATAGAACTATGTTTAGAAGATATACTGCAGTTTGTAGTGCATATGCCCGAAATGAAGTGGGTAATGATGAGTAGCTGAGTATGGATCTCACCATATCAAGCAACGCCCGATTTCTTCTCTCTACAATGCCATTTTGTTGTGGTGTTCCTGGTGCGGTGAGTTGTGATAGAATACTATGTTCTATCATATAGTCCTTGAATTCAATATCAAGGTATTCCCCTCATCGATCAGATCGAAGAGTCTTCATCATCTTTCCTGATTGCTTTTCAGCTTTTGCTTGGAATTTTTTGAACTTTTCAAAAGTCTCAGATTTCCTTTGCATTAGGTACATGTATCCATACCTCGAATAATCGTCAAAAAATAAGACGAAATATTTGTAACCACCATGTGCTTGTACAATTAATGGACCGTAGATGTCCAAATGTATTAGCTCAAGCGGTTCCTTAGCCCTTTCGCCTTTTCGAGAGAAAGGCCTTTTAGTCATTTTACCTTTAAGACAAGATTCACAAACTGGTAAAGAACTAACTTTTAGTTCTCTTAAAGGACCATCCTTTACCAGTCTATTAATTCTGTCAAGGTTTACATGACCTAATCTAAGGTGCCATAGGTATGTTTCATCATCAAAAGAAACCTTTTGCTTCTTAGGTTTTGGTTGTTCAACTTTGAATATTTTGATATTGATCAGTGATTTTTTGTTAGGCCTCAATGTGTAAAGCCCATTTTCCAGATGTGCAGAACAAATATCCAAACCATTTCTAGAAATATTAACATAATTATTATTAAAAGAAACATTAAACATTTGTTCAAACAACCTGAAAACAAAAATCAAATTTCTACAAAAACTAGAATGTAATAGACATTGTCCAAAATTAAAAACTTATTTCTAAAATAAAGTTTAACGACTCCCACTGCTCTTGCCAAAACAACCTCTCCCATTCCCACTCTCACTATTTATTTCTCGTCGGCAAGCTGTCTTAAAGAACTAAGCATCTACAAAGAAGAACAAACATGGTTAGTTGCCCCTGAATCAATTATCCAGGGTGAAGTATCATCTTCAACTAAACAAGATTCTAAAACGAGTAAGTCTGATTTACCATTCTTCTTCTTTTCTTTGAGCTCCTGAAGATACTTCTTGTAGTTTCTCTTCCAGTGCCCAACTATGTCGCAGTGGAAACATTTTCCTTTGAGCTTCTTTTTCATTGAGCTCTTTTTGTTGTTGTTGCTTTTGTTCTTCTTAGGTTGCCCTCCATTCTTAGACTTACCACTTCCTTCAGTTCTCTTCCTCTTCCTATTCTTTCAAGCAGAAGAGGAAGGTTAAGCTTCTGCAACATTTGCCTCAGCTTCTTTAGTCTTTTCTTTCGAAATAGACTCGAAGGTATGCAGCTCATTAAGCAACTCAGTCATGTTATATTTCAGCTTGTTCATGACATAGTTGCTTTTGAACTAAAGGAACGTAGGGGAGAGGGTTTCCAGAATCATCCCCACCTGTGTGGCTTCATCTGTCACCGCCCCGTTTACCTCGACCTCCTAGAGATAGTTAACCATGTTGAGAATATGTTCTCTGACTGAAATCCTGCCTTCATTTTGGCATCATTGTTGCCTTAACGGCTTCATGGCGTGCCTTTTCAGAAGGTTTGCCAAACATATCTTGTAGAGATTGCATTATCTCATAAGCAGTTTCCATGCTTTCCTTCTTCATCCTAAGCACGTCAGACATGCCAGCCAAAAGGAAGCAGCGGGCCTTGTTGTTTGCCTCAATCCAATGATCATATGCTTCTCGTACATTACGAGGGGTATTGGCAGCAGGCGATTGAGGACATTCCTCCGTCAGGACAAACTTGTAATTCTTACAAATTAGTACTATATTCACGTTACTCTTCCACTTGACAAAATTATCTCCAGTTAATTTTTCATTTGAGAGAATAGCGATGATTGGATTAGACATTGTTGCTGTAATAAATAAATAAAACAACATAAATTAAATGGTTGCATAAACATCATAAATATATGTTTTGCAATAGTAAACATGATGCATGATGCATATGGAAAGACACATAAAATATTTTACTAATTCCACGATTTATTCAATTTTAATAAATAAAGTGCCGCCGTAGGGTAGGTCAAATTATTTATGAATTGAATTGAGACATTCTCAATTAATAAATATATTCAAAATCTCTCATATTTTCTATATTTATTAATAACAGTTTATTTTAGTCAAGATATAATTAACAATTTAATTATATCCTTATGAGTGTGGCCCACTATTTTAGATTTTAACAACTTAACTCAAAATTGCCGCCGTAGGGTAGGTTAATTTTGAAATACATTGTAAAATCCTATCTTTTGAAGGCCAACCTTATTATTGATTTAAATAGACACCCTTTGTGAGGAGAGCGAATCAAAGCGTCACGAGGCGCCACCTAAATCTCACGATATTGTGCTAATAGTGGAGACCGTAGGTTATATTGTCATATTACTTTCTCCCACTCATTATTTTAAAAGATATGTTTTATCTTATAAAACATCATATATTTCATAATTCTAGTAAATAAAAATAATTTTTAATTACTAGGTTATATTATGTGTTAATAGAATCCTATCCTATTTACACTTACATAAACTACCAGATTTTCTAAAAATCTAAATTTATGATGAATTGTCAAGCTACCCAACATTAAACAATTTAAAATTAGATAACTTAGAATTAATGTGAATTTACCAAGTCTTAACTATTAAAACTAAATTCACATTATTCGGTTGATTAATAAATTAAGATTCTACAAAACCAACCCAATTAATTTAATCTCATTTAATTAATTCTAATACATATTAAATCATTTTATAAACCACTTTAAATACAATGAAATAATATGCAAGTGTATGCATGTCATGTTACCATAACTATAAGCACTACAACAAATTTAAAATTATACGACCTTTATTTAATGTTCGTTTCTCGAAAACCGTCATAATAAGAAAAAAAACGCGACGAGTTACACCCACAAAAATGAAAACTATCATGATATTAACGGGAGCTACCACGATGGTTTTTTAAAAAACCGTCATATAAGATTAAAACCTTCCATGACGGTCACGACGGTTTTTATAAAAACCGTCATGACCGTCGTGGAAGGTTTTAAAATCTTTAGAAAATTTAATCTTTGAAAATTTTAATTTTTCACGATGGTTTTTATAAAAACCGTTGGGGAAGGTTTAGATGTTTGAAATTTTTAGTATCCTACCTAATTTAACCTTTCACGATGGTTTTTACAAAAACCGTCGTGGAAGGTTCTGTTGGAAACGAGGTGCGCAGCGGAATTTTAAAAATTTTTCGTCAAAGTAATTTCCAAAACACAAGTTTGACATGTTATATGTATAAATTAGACAGATCTTACTAACCTTTGTGTGAAGAACCTCCGCAGCCTATGAAGAGAAGTAACGTTCCAGAAGAGCCTCAACCAACTGGTCTTCTTTGCTATTCTCAATCCACAACCGGAGTGAGTGTGGGCTCACACGTACAGCTCTTCCACCGGTGACTCTCCTTCCAACCAAGAGAGAGAACCCAAAGCTAGTGTTCGTGATTTGTGAACAAAAGCTCTCAGGGAGTTTTCAGATGCTCACTAGAAGAGTATCACTCTTAATCTCTCAATTGATCTGAGTAAATCATGAGACTCACTCCCTTTACATAGCCATTGGTCCTGGGGTCAGTCCTTATCAGATTAGGTCTCAAAAACTCGAAACAGAATCAAGTTCGGATCAATATCTGATAAGATCTGTGTGAAAACACATAATCTTATCTCCTGCTGATCGGCAAGCCGAACAGCCTGATCGGTAGGCCGAACACGTCATTCGGCAGGCCGAACTCCCGAGAAAAAATCTCTGCGAATCTTTTATATTTCACCCGAGATTCTAAACGATAAAGTCTCAGTTTTAATTCAAATAACCCAATAGAGAAGATATCTGATCAAAACAAACTTTATCAAGATAATCTCTAAGAAAATAAATCAATTCACAATAATCCTACAAGTTTATCTTGATCTAATTTATATAAAATTAAATCAACCGATAAATAGATAAGAATTATCTGATCCAATAATTCAACAAGTTTATCTTAAATTAATTTTATTACAAAATTAATTCAACCAATAAACAGACATGAATTATTTGATTCTTACAAATTTTAACCAATCCGATAAATCCGACATAAGTCACCAATTATTGGAAATGTATGCCGTGTCGTTACAGGATTTTGTGAGTTAGCAAAGGGGACCAAAATGGACCTATAAAGTTCAAGCTCATGATAATTACAAAACCCAATATCCCAGATATACATTTCACAATTATTAACTCCAACGCTACTCCACTAAAAGCTTGGAGCTGCACTCTCGAACTTTATAGAATTACAAAGCTCGTGTAGCTAAGTCTCCATGACATATCATAGTGTATTGTATCCCCATATGATCATCCATAATTGGCTTAAGGACAAGTTCTGTCTTACCTTCCCGATTATTTTTATCTCACGTTCCATTGTCTCACCATTAGAAAACTTACCATCCAACGATAGTATACCATTCGGTTACACCTATGTATCCAAATGGTTGAGCGCTCTAGTTTTCCAATTACAGGACAACGCATATAAGAGGATATCATTACTCCTAAAGAGGAGCTATGGATTCCATATCTATGAACAACAAGTCGACGCTATCAAGAGTCATGCCTCCAATGTACCGGTATGCATGCCACTATTGAGATGTGGGAGTCAGCCATTAGCACATCAAAAGACACAAGTCGAGACAACGGGCCCACTATTTATCTCAGGATTAAGATACAATACAAGTGATTGTCCGAAGTCAATCGATTTGCCAAGATAGAATTATTAATCCAAATCAATTCACTTTATGTCCCGATTCAACACATTGTCACCTATGATAAAGCGCCAATGTTTCTATTTATGGAGTCCAACTCTGATGGTCAAGACAAACCATCTCCCAAAAGGGATATAGACAACATAACAATCTTTACATAAATAAAGTGCCCAACTTTATTCCCTCGATTGCGGATCATATGTTTTAGACCGTCAGCTTAAGAATCGTGTCTTCCGCATAATCAGTCTATCATATGCCCAATTCTTAAGGTTTAGACTGACAGTCTCAGACTACTGGTTGCTTATCATAAGTTCAACAAATATGGACATAAAGAGGACAAGATTTGGTATATATAAATGAATAAATTCTTTATTGATAAAAAATGTCTCCAAAAACATATTACATTTTTACTCCTTAGGGCATACATGTCTAACAGGTTCTGCATGTTTGAAATTTTTAGTAGCTCGTCAAAATTTTATCTTTCACGAAGGTTAAATTTGGGCAGAAAAATAAAAATTTCAAACATACAAACCTTCCATGATGGTTTTTATAAAAACCATCGTGAAAGGTTAAATTAGGTAGGATACTAAAAATTTCAAACATCCAAACCTTCCACGACGGTTTTTAAAAACCGTCGTGGAAGGCCTTCATGATGGTTTTTACAAAAACTATCGTGGAAGCCTTAGGGCCTTTCATGATGGTTTTTATCAAAACTATCATGGAAGCTCTTTCACGACGATTTTTATAAAAACGGTCATGGAAGAAAATAGACCTTTCACGCCCGTTTTTACTAAAAACTGTCATGAAATGTTCTGCATGTTCAAAATTTTTAGTATCCTGCCGAAATTTAATCCCGCGCCAACGACATGGCCTTCCCTATTTATTTGAACTTTCTCTAACTCAAACCTACTAACTCTCAAACCCCTTTCTCTCTCTAACTCCTCCCCCCACGACCTAGCCATCGACGAACCCAATCCCCACGGCATTCCACCGACTTTGACATTCCTCTGTCACTCTCTCCATGACCCACCTAACAAACTCGACGCCATTCACCACCGTTCATCTTCATCCCTTAACATTCTACTGACTCCACCATCGTTTGACTCATCCTTTGCCGTTCCACCGACTCCACCGCCGTTGGTAAATTTCAAACCCTTACTTTTAGTTTTAGTGTTATTGTTAGTTCTAAACTTAGTATTATTTGGTTATTTTAGTGTTATTTAGCTTTAGTTTTAGTTTTAATATTAGTTATATTAATTTGTTATTTGCCATTCAGTATGTGTTACTTGTATTTGGTGTTTGAAAGAACTTTAAACAACATTTAGCATCTTGGTGTGAGAATAGATTACTTTTTATGTATTTGTGATGCCTAAGTATTATTGTGATGCCCACCATATGTTTGATGAAAAGCTTCTATGACTGTGTATTTATATTTGTGTTTGTGTTTTAGTTAATTAATTCTATTTTCATTATTTTTGTTAATTATATTTATTTTTGTTTTTCTTTCTTTACCTCACACATGATAGCATGCATGGACTTAGACATCAAAAATCCATCAACTGTTGTGCAACCATGAAAAGAGTATATGACTTTACAATGTAAATATATATATGATTTTGTAAAAATTTTATAGTTCAATATAATTATGTGATTTTGAAATTAGGTCATTGTATTAAGGGTGAAAACACGGGACCATTCATCCCGTGGGAAGCTAGAAATTTGGTTTTTTTTTTTAGCTTCAGACTAACTTTTTCACGACGGTTTTTAGTGAAAACGGTTGTAAAACAAGAGCCCTACATGACGGTTTTCCTAAAAACCGTTGTGTAAGAAATAACTTATACGATGGTTTTCCTAAAAACCGTCATGTAAGCTTCGCGTTTTATGATGGTTTTTA
This sequence comes from Artocarpus heterophyllus, assembly GCA_025403435.1. Lineage (NCBI taxonomy): Eukaryota > Viridiplantae > Streptophyta > Magnoliopsida > Rosales > Moraceae > Artocarpus > Artocarpus heterophyllus. The sequence continues at coordinate 15,992,390 of CM046343.1, forward strand.
GTGAAAACCATCATGGTAGTCTCGTCCTAAGATCCCATAACCCCACCAAAATAAAGAATCTACAACAGTAAAAAACCATTGTAAAAAGTCTTGTTGGTTCTACGACGGATGATTACATGATGGTTTTTAAACCATTGTGAAAACATATCACAACGGTTTTAAACCGTTGTGTAATCTACAATTTCTACTAGTAAAGTGGGCACTTTCTTAGATGACATGTTATAAAGCATGAACATATTACCACAATCATCACATGAAAATAAAGCATGAAAATAAATATTGGACTTTTGACCAGGTCCTTTTGGATAATTAAAATTATAACCCATAAAAAATGATAAAATAAAAAAAATTACTAGGATCTTCTTGTAATTACATAATTCCCTGCTCCGTTGATGTAGACTTCATCAGACGGTATTATGTATTAAATACTGCTGGGTTACCTTTAAAATATTGATGGGCCCAAGTTCTCAATTGGGCCAGGTGACCCAATGGACTTCTTCTTCTTTATCTTCTTCACATGCAGCATCTTCTATTCTTCTCCGTGGATGTACAATGGACGAGAAAAAGAAAAATTGCTGCCCCTTTTTTTATGGTACTGATATAAAACCATGGCTACTGAGCACGCCGTGTGCAATACACACTTTAGACGTGCAACTTTTTTCTTCTTCTTATAAATGCACGTTAGGCTTGCAACCTATTTTTGTTGAAAGTCTTTTGCACATAAATGTGCATTAATGGCTGTTACTGTGCACGTGTAAGTGTCCTTTTTTCTTTTTTTTTTTTGTTTAAAGAAAGAAGCCCATGTGTAGGTGCATATAATATCCATATGTGATCATTATCTTGTTTTTTATGATATGACATTCACGTGTAAAAGATTGCACAATACAACTCTTGGAAGCTGTACAACAGGTGAAAGACAGAAAAGAAAATATAGAGAAGAATAATAATAAATTACAAAAAGCCTATGTCCCCTTATGAGCTTATAAAAATTTGATATAATCAAATTAAAAATAGAATTACTAATCCAAAAGGACCATATAATTAACGACCAAAAATCCATTCATAAAATAACCATTCATCACATGAACAAAAATTACAAAGATGCAAAGTGCCCATAAACATGCATCAAAAAACATGATATTATCAAAATAAAATCATGTTAATTGAAATTATATGAGCTATAACCTGCTCTAATTCCATTTGTTGGAATAAAATATGAAAAGCAGCAGAAGAGATAGATCGTTGACAAATAAAAATTTTCCTAAAACTTTATTAATCGGGAATAGCTATGTAATTTTAATTAATAATAGAAGGCATTGAGAATTTTTACCAACCTTTTGAAGATGTATCAGGGTATCCTAGCTTTCCTCTTTGACACCAGATCTTTCAAGCCAAGCCTCCACGGCAATGGAAAGATGAGTGGGTGTCAAACAACAAGAATGAATTAACCTTACACTTTCCTAAATCTGCTATATACTCAACACATGAAATAACAGACTTTTTTTTTTCAGACAAGAACTCTTAGTTTTTTTTTTTCTGAGTATTCTGCAAAAGTTCGTGAATGATAGATTTGTCGAGATAACTGTTATCTCTACGTTTTTATATCTGAGCAATTAGTTATTTTTCAATTAATCTAAAATTTGAAATAAGCACTATATCAGATATATGGGGAAGGGATATACTCTACATTCCATTCCTTATCCCCTTTTTTTTTATTTATTTAAAAAAATGAATCATGTTTTGTGATTCTTTTAATATATATATATAGACACACACTCACACGTTTACGTAACATAAATGTAATCATCATTTTTTTTAACTTTTAACGACTCAGGCTTTCAATACATAATATATATAAGTTTATATTTTTATAAACAAAATGTAAACTATATTTAGGTAATATATATTAATATAAAATAAAATCTCATATATATATATATATTAAAATTCAAAAAATAAATATCATTTATTTAAGAATAGATTTTAAAAATAATCAATTAATTTATTAACTAATACTTAGTTAAATGTAACAACATTTATCACATTATATTATGTATCAAAGAAAACATTTTTCTATATCACATTAATATCTCAAGTGTGAAATAATTAATTCAGAATTCAATAATTCTAAATTAAATATGTATAATTCATTCTATGCATTAAATCTAACATAGTGTTTTAGAGGTGGCATTGGGGACCTATGGACCTATAACCCAAGCTCTAATGAATTTGATAATTAATCAAACTCTTTAATTAATGTGCCAAATTTATTAGTTTCAGTGTTACTCCACTAAAAATTTGAAACTGAACTCTTGAGATCATAGTGAAATTACTTAAAGAAAATTAGTGAGTATTCCATTGATATAACCATTACATATAAGTCAGTCCTCCATAAATAGTTCATAATAAGAGTTAGGTTCAATTTTCGTTTACCTCTCTTATTATATCTTTATTCTTGAGTTCCAACAATTCTCTAATGAATAACTAATTCATAATCTTATTATGAACGAGCGTTCTACTGTTCAAACCTTGAATCATTACTCAAGAGAACTATTTTTCTAACTTTCATAAGGAAGGAATAGATTTCATATCTATATAATATTATTCTCAGCCATTTATTACATTATGTTTCCAAGATACTAAGTTATGATCTGTGCTTAGACAAATCTTACCAAGCAAGTCAAAAAACATAATATCATAAATAGGAGTCTAATAAATACTAAGGATTAAGATTGTCAAATATATGATCATTGTAGTGATAAATAGAAATACTCTATTTGTAACAGATGGTTATTAGAGATTCATAATTTATCTGGTCTAGTCCTATATAATCTCATTGTATAAAGTACTTTCAATCTAATGTCTCTACATTAATAGCCTGGATAAGACTATTTCATTCTAAATGAGATTGGACCGTACTTGTAATATTTAATTAAAGATCTTAAACTTTAATTAGTTATTATGGACTATTTAGATTATTATCTATAAAGAAATGGAAACAAAACCACTAGCTGATGTAAAAATGCAAAACAACTCAAGCATAAAGAGGACAAGGCCGATCCCCTCCAAACATGATTCCCATACACCAAGTCACGGTCAATGTGTTGAGACAGAGTAGATTGCTAGACTCCTCCAACTACTGCAACCTCACATCCGAGCAAAGAAAGCCAACCACAACCACGAGCCAACAGATATCAGCGTCACGATTCGTAACATAACCACCCTTCACCAAGGAAAGCAGCCAGCCAAATATTATCAAAAACCTTATAACGGCCCGGCCTATTCTCCTTAGGCCCATACAGGCCCCGGGCCAAGCCAGGCCATCATGGGTCGGGCCGGCCCATATTAAAAATACCTTGGCTCGGCCCAGCCCGTGGGCCAATTTTACATGGGCCGTGTCAGGCCATGCCATGGGCCTTAAATGGGCCAGCCCATCTTGGCCCATCATGGGTTTAAATGGGCCAGTCTATCTAAATATGTAATTTTTAATTTTTAAAATTTTTAATTTTTAAACAAGTTAACAAATATAAAAGTTTGGATAGTCAAGGGAAATATAAAAAGGGATATTTTATTTACAATTGCCTCATTAAAAACCTTTCTAAGGAAAACCCAGTGGGATAAAACCTTAGTAAGGAAAAAAGAGTACAATCAGGATAATTATACATAAGATGTTTACAAAATTACTAAAACAAAAAAAAACATAAAAAATATTGTTCATAATTAATTACAATATATTACTCCTAGTAGGAGTATCAGAAATGTCCAAATTTTCAAAGTCATTAACCCAATTATCTTGAACTTCTTGGCTTCTTCTGCGAGCATCCTCCCAATCTTTGACGCACATTACTGCTTCCAGAATATCATCACTCATACGTGCACGCCGTTCTTCAAGTACTCTACCACTACAGCTAAATACTTGTTCACTTGCAACTGTGGACACTGGTATGGTTAGTATATCACGGGCCATTTTAGAGAGCATATGAAAAGTTCTTGACTATGATCTCCAAAATGACAAAAGATCAAACTTATTCAAATCATGACCACCAGCTTGCTCCTTGAAAATGAATGCCTTAAAATTTATTTCTAGATAGTTTTTCAATTCACTACGTGTTGAAGATGTGGATGATGCACCGAAACCAAATCTGGTGTAGCTAATCATACTTGCCCATGAAGAACCATGTGATACAGATGTAGTATTTGCTAAAGGTGTAGGGGATACTTTTGGCCTCCTCCATATTTTTCATTATATGCAGTAAATATGTTGTTAACCTTTGCTTGTACCTTTTGAATGGTTATGATGTCAGAATACACCCTTAATTTTTCCCCTATACCCTTAAGCAAATATTCAACACCAGTTAATTTAACTCTCAGATATAATACAACGGCTATGCAATACAAAGGTGGAACATGCTCCTAATATTTTGTGAATTTTTGTTCCATGAACTCAACAGATTCCCTAAACATGTCAAAATCTCTATGCATATTGAAGGTTGCAGCAATGTCGTACAACTTATGTAATGCATGAGGAGAGGTGGGATAGTACATACCTGAGAGTTGGAGAGTGGCTTTATAAAAAACCTTTAAGAAATTGTAGAAGCATGAAGCAATTTGCTATTCAAATTCTTGAAGCGGCTCAGTTGGATTCTTCAAGTTGTCATACGTGGTTTGACCTCTTTGTATGGTAGGTATGCATTCAGCATCAAATATGTTGAATTCCACCAGTGTCCTATGTCAGTTGGAAGTTTTCTGGGTTTCATGCTTGCTCTCTTCCAAAGTTTAACAAACTCTTCAATCCGAGAGCCAGAACTTGCTATGTAACCCAAGGCCGTTCGAATATTTTTCAAATAACCTTGAAAAAATTTCATGCTATCTTGAACACACAAGTTAATAATATGACAAGCACATCTTTGGTGAAAAAGTGTTTCACCATGTTGTGGTCTCAATGTTGTTTTGAAAAGGTTAATAGCAGTAGTATTAGCAGATACATTATCAAATGTGATGTTTAAAACCTTTTCTTTAATGCCATAAAAATAAAAAACTTCCATGATGGCATCATGAATGGCCTTGGCATCATGCGGATAAGGCATTGGTCGAAAAGCAATTAACCTTTTTTGAAAAGACCAATCTTTATCCACATAATGTGCAGTTACATAGATATAACTAGTTTTGGTATGAGCTTCCCACAAATCAGATGTGCATGCAACAGATGCAGTGAATGAACTAAATTCAGTCACTAACTTTTCCCTCATTGAATGAAAAATGTTCATGGTGTCAGCTCTTGTGGTAGTTCTTAAAACGCGGCTATATTGTGGATTATAAGCATTTGACTGTACTCCTCAAAGGCTGGATCATCAGCAAGGCTAATTGGTTGTTGAGCACTAGCCAAATATCTAGCATGCCATTCTCTAGCTCTTTGTTGGTCATATGACTAATTGGTAACACTACCATTAGGGCTAAATTAAAGTGTTTGTTGATGACAATCAACACTACCTACACCATGCTTAGCTTCACATTTTTTGTGATGCCTCTCTAAGTGACCAGTGCTATAAGAGGATTTACCTGTGTAGTCTTGTTTACATACTTTACAAATTGCGCGCTATTCTGTTACACCATTCTCATTTGTACGTGTTACGAGATCAAAGTAACTCCAAACTGGTGAAGTTTGTTGAACTTTCCTTTTGCCCTTACGAGTGACTTCAGAGGAGCCATCAACTTGAGATAGTAAGTCAACTCCAATTTCTTTCAGTGGATCATTAAATTGTTCTTCTTTGTTGATTACCAAATGTGAAATGTTGGCTCTCCCTCTATGTGATGATGCCATAGCTTTAATAAAAAAATAACAATAAATTAACGTAACATAAAAAGTAAATAAAATAATTACACAACAAAATTAACTTATAACAATACAAAATTAATGAATAACAAATGAAATAAATTATACCTTCAAGTTTTTTTTCCTTTCTGAAGAACTCTAAGTAATCTAAAAAACAAGACAATACATAAGATCTTAGAAGTTTTTTGAATGAGTATCTCTGTAAATGTTCTACGTTTATTTATAGGTAAAAAAGTTTATTTTTTTTAAATCTTTTTTTTTATTTTTTTCTTTCAAGTGTGATTTGATTAGACAATTCGCTGAAGACTTAACGTCTCAGCTTTGCACATTGCAGGCCTTCCTTCTGAGCCTCTATGTTAGGCCTGCCCTTTTGTAATTGCATAGGATAATCTAATGTCATGTTCACTCACGGGTGAATATGGCATGCATAAATTATATAATATTTAATTCTTATATGTATTAAATAATATGTATATATTAAATGTATAGTATCTTGATGTGATAATACATGACCTATAGACTCAGTATCTGATTCTTAGCTTTGCTTCTCAAAAGCAAAGCATACCTTATGTAAAAAACCCAAACTATCCTCATGTAAAATAAACTTGCATATAAAATAAACTTGCATAAAAGGTCGATCCGCGTACAACCTCTACGTAGGGGCAATCTGCGTTAGGGTAATAATTAAGCTCCACACATACTAACAATGCCTATAAGAAAAAAAATTAAAAAAATGCAAAGAAAAGAAAAAGAGCTTGTCAGGCCAATTGCAATGTGACGTGCATGAGGGAATCTAATGCTATGTTCACTCACGGGTGAATATGGCATGTGTATATATTATATGATATTTAATTCTTGCATGTATCAAATAATATATATATATTAAATGTATAGTATTTTGATGTGATAATATATGACCTATAGATTCAGCATCTGACTCTCAACTTTACTTCTCAAAAGCAAAGCATGCCTACAAGAAAAAAAATAAAAAAAATAAAAAAAAAGAAAAGAAAAGAAAAAGAACTTGCTAGGCCTATTGTGATGTGATTGCATTGTATATATTATATAATATTAATTCTTATAGGTACTAAATAATATATATATTAAATGTATATTCTTTTAATGTGATAATACATTACTTACAATGGGCCTTACATGACTTACTAGAGAAGGCCATACTCAACCATGTTCACCCATGAATAAACATGGAAAATATATCTAAATATATATATATATGTATTTATATAAAATTGGGCTACAATGGGCCGGCCCAATTGTGGGCTTGTATGGGCCTAGATGGGCTGACTCGGCCTAGGCCGGTGGGCCAAAAATGGGCCGGCCCATTGTGGGCCTAGACGGGCGGGCCTGGCTATGGCCTAAGCCCAGTCCAGCCTAGCCTGGCCCATGATTTTTCATAGGCCGTGCTGGGCTGGCCCATGGGCCGACATATATTGGCCCAGCCCAGCCCAGCCCACCAACATTTATGGGCCGTGTTGGGCCAATGTTGTAACGCCCCCCTTACGGACGTCACAGATGTCGTTATATATATTCTTTAATACTTTCATTTAAGATAAATGCTTTCATTTAAACTTGTATTTTGAAGTCAACCATATAACTTGAAGATAATTTGAAAACATAATTTTAGAAAAGCATACCCAGGATCCATGCATACATTTTTTTTATATATCATTAATAATTTAATACTTGATCAAAAAAATGATTTACTTGATCATAAACATCCTTAAATAAAATAAATATACTATATATTAAAATCACAAATTAAATAAACATCACAACATTTTAAAACCATTTGCTCTCCTAGTTCGGCAAACCGAACTTGGGACTTCGGCAAGCCGAACATGATCGGCAGGCCGAAGTTCGTCCACCGACAGGCCGGTAGAGGCTTTGTAAAACGGGGTTTCAAAAACTGATATGTTCGGCAGGCCGATGCAGGGTAATCGGTAGGCAGATCAACACTTTGGCAGTCCGACCATTAATGGTCGGCAAGCTGAACAGCTTCAGAAAATTAAGATTTTTCAATCAAACTTAATAATTTAAAAGCGGCAGACATATCTAAAAGAAAAACCATCATAAAAAGAGCTCATAGTTCCAATCCTTAAAATTTAAGCAAGTAAACATAATCAAAATTATAAAATATAGTTTAATCCATAAAAGCTTCCTTCCTTAGCGTTTTTCCTATTACAATTCATCTTGCTTAGCTCACAAGCATTTCCATATCCTCCACCTAGTCCATGACCTTCTTACCCTTATCTGCATCATGATATAAACTTGAATAAGATAATGCTTAGTAAGTACATATATTTCTCACAATTAAAAAAAACATTTCATAAACATCATTATCATCATCATCATCATTTTCATAATAGTACATTAAGCACATTTTCATAGAAACATATCTTTCATTACTTTGTCCATATTAAAACTTATTCCATTTTACCTTAAGGGCCCAAGTGTTGCACCATATCATCATTGTAGGCGCACCGTCATGAGAGGAGAAGGGTAGCTAATCCTAAAACAAACATGACATCATATCATATCATTTCATAACATTAGTGTGCAACACTTATTTAGGTGATACATATATACATATATAAACTTTCATACATTTGAAATACATCATCATATATGCATAACTTTTGAGCATCAAATCTTTCATGAGAATAAAAATGAAACCATCATAAAATCATCATAGATATCATCATGAACATAATTTCAAACCTTTTATAAAGCATATCATGTTGCAGGTGAGAATATACTTACCTGTATAGCTTACTTAACCTTCACTTTGTAGGTGACAACGCCGCGGTCTCGATGTGCTCACTTCATCAAGTGTTCATGTCATACATTCATAAAAAAAAAAAAAAATAGTAATTAACATATACTTTTAAGTAACCATGAAATCATCAATACTTCATAATCTCTTCCAAATACAAGTTTCATCACATATCCTTTCCTTTCATGAAATTATCAATTAATATAACATTTCATCACTACAAGAACACTAGACTTAAACTGCCAACATAAAATACATCACTGACCTCCATGAATTCAATACTTAATAACTCAACATTCACACATACTTTAGGCACCACACTTGACAGGGGTAAAGTTAATACATAAACATGTTACCATGATTTTTCTTTAGTCATAAAAAATTACATTTAGTATCTAAAAACAAGTCATACATAACAAACATGAAATCTGCCATTAACTTACACAGTGAGTCACATAAATTCATCATTTTCAAACAATTAAAACACATATATTTTAACTCTAAAATTCATACTAACAACTTACTAACATATATACAATATCATAAAATTATCTCACCATCAATAAAATCATTTAAACATGCAAAACATCACATAATACAAAAGTCCAATAATAACACTATTAAAGCAGTTTCTTGACCTAGTCTCAATAAAAATTTCATAACACATAAAATACTCATCAAATAATTACCAAACTTTTTAGTTTATAACTTAACATATACATGAACATTCTAACGAAATTTCCTAGCAAATAAAGCACATTTACCCCTTGAACACAAATCACATTTTCGTGCATTATAACCAAACAACAATATTTTACTGTGAGTAGTAAAGGTAGAAAAATCATAACTTAATTTAGAAAAATCGAAATGACTTGAAACTTGAAAGAACATTAACATAATACACATATGAACATCATATTAAAAATTCAGAATAAAAAAAATATCTAGACAAAGTTATGGTAGACGGATTTAGGAGGAGAAATGCTTTTTAGAATTACCAAAAAAATGAGTTCTTACCTTAAAAATTTCTTCTCAAAATCTTTGAACTTAACCCCAATGAAAACTCAATATTTCTCACAAATAATAGCAGAGAAAATTTGCGAAGGAATGAAGAGGAAACATGAAAAAGAGAGAGGAGAGAAATCGAGAGAAAGAGAGAGAGTAAAAAATTTTATCGTGAAAAGAGAATAACGTAAATGAGCATAACGTAAAAAACAATAGAGTTAAAACTCTCTATTAAGTCAAAAATTTTCTGACTAAATTAGAGGTCATCATCACATAGGAATGGAGGGAATTGAGAGGGAAAAAGTCAAACTTCACAGAATGGCTCAAGTTAACATATTTCTTGATTTCAAAATATGGAAACCTTATCAATTACATTCAATCAAACAAAAGTTAATGATTTTATTTCCTTAAATGAGGAAATTAATCCATAAATATACCAATTAATCACATTAAACCATCCAATCATCATAATCATCTCAATCACAAATTTGGAGAGATTTCTACCGACTGGTTGTCAGCTGTCATCAGCCTACCGATTCTTAACTTCGGCCTGCCGATTCCATAAGGTTCGGCCTGTCGATCCTTGAAAGGCTATTTGGCCTACCGAACTGTCCTTAAAATACAATACATCGTAGCATTCAAGTCATCATTGTATCATAAATAAACATACATTGTAATTAACATGAACACTTGAGCACATCAATTCCACGCGATTGTCACCTGTCATAAAACTTAAAATAAATGGTTAGTAAAAATAATATCATAAATAAATATGGATAACTCTTAACGTTATTACTATCATTACATAATTTCGTTACATGAAATAGGCGGGTGTTACAGGCATGTAGCAGGTTGGGCTCGGGCCGGCCCACAAGCCCTGGCCCATTGTTGCACCTCTAGATTATTAGTTTGTGTACCAAATTTTGATGCAACCAATTGTTGGAAACAAAGTACGCAGCAGAATTTTAAAAATTTTTCATCAGAATAATTTCCAAAACACAAGTTTGACATGTTATACGTATAAATTAGACAGATCTTACAAACCTCAGTGTGCAGAAGAACCTCCGTAACCTGTGTAGAGAAGTAACGCTCCAGAAGAGCCTCAACCAACTGGTCTTCTTTGCTATTCTCTATCCACAACTGGAGTGAGTGTGGGCTCACACGCACAGCTCTTCCACCGGTGACTCTCCCTCCAACCAATAGAGAGAACCCAAAGCTAGTGCTCGTGATTTGTGAACAAAAGCTCTCAGGGAGTTTTTAGATGCTCACTAGAAGAGTATCACTCTTAATCTCTCAAATTGATCTGAGTAAATAATGAGACTCACTCCCTTTTTATAGCTATTGGTTCTGGGGTCAGTCCATATCAGATTAGGTCTCAAAAACTTGAAACAGAATCAAGTTCGGATCAATATCTGATAAGATCCGTGTGAAAACGTGTAATCTTATCTCTCGCTGATCGACAGGCCGAACAGCCTGATTGGCAGGCCGAACAAGCCCCATCGGCAGGCCGAACACGTCATCCGACAGGCCGAACTCCTGAGAAAAAATCTCCGTGAATCTTTTATTTTCCACCCGAGATTCTAAAGGATAAAGTCTCAGTTTTGATTCAAATAACCCAATAGAGAAGTTATATGATTAAAAAAAACTTTATCAAGATAATCTCTAAGAAAATAAATCAATTCACAATAATTCTACAAGTTTATCTTGTTCTAATTTGTCCAAAATTAAAACGACCGATAAACAGACAAGAATTATCTGATCGCAATAATTCAACAAGTTTATCTTGAACTAATTTCTTACAAAATTAATTCAACAGATAAGCAGAAATAAATTATTTGATTCTTACAAATTTTAAACCAATCTGATAAATCCGACATAAGTCATCAATTATTGAAAAAGCACGCCGTGTCGTTACAGGACTTTGTGAGCTAGCAAATGGGACCAAAATGGACCTATAAAGTTCAAGCTCATGATAATCATGAAACCCAATATCCCAGATATACATTTCACAATTATCAACTCCAACGCTACTCCACTAAAAGCTTGGAGCTGCACTCTCAAACTTTATAGAATTACGAAGCTCGTGTAGCTAAGTCTCCATGACATATCATAGTGTATTGTATCCCCATATGAGCATCCATAATCGGCTTAAGGACAAGTTCTATCTTACCTTCCCAATTATTTTTATCTTACGTTCCATTGTCTCACCATTAGAAGAATTACCATCCAAAGATAGTATACCATTCGGTTACACCTATGTATCCAAATGGTTGAGCGCTCTAGTTTTCCAATTACAGGACAACGCATATAAGAGGATATCATTACTCCTAAAGAGGAGCTATGGATTCCATATCTATGAATAATAAGTCTACGCTATCAAGAGTCATGCCTCCAACGTACCGGTATGTATACCACTATTGAGATGTGGGTGTCACCCTTTAGCACATCAAAAGACACAAGTCGAGACAACGGGCCCACTATTCATCTCAGGATTAAGATACAATACAAATGACTATCTAAAGTGAATCGATTTGCCGAGAAAGAATTATTAATCCAAATCAATTCACTTTATGTCCCGATCCAACACATCGTCACCTATGACAACGTGCCAATATTTCTATTCACGGAGTCCATCTCCGATGGTCAAGACAAACCATCTCCCAAAAGGGATCTAGACAACATAACAATCTTTACATGAATAAAGAGCCCAACTTTATTCCCTCGATTGTAGATCATATGTTTTAGACCGTCACCTTAAGAATCGTGTCTTCTGCATAATCAGTCCATCATATGTCCAATTCTTAAGGCTTAGACTGACAGTCTCAGACTACTGTTTGCTTATCATACATTCAACAAATATGAACGTAAAGAGGACAGGATTTGGTTTATATAAATGAATAAATTCTTTATTGATAAAAATGTCTCCAAAAAACGTATTACATTTTTATTCCTTAGGGCATACATGTCTAACAATCTCCCACTTGCACTAAGTGAGTAAATACAACAAATTTTGCATCCCCATAGCTTCCACATGCCTCTCGAAGACTCTCCCAGTAAGTGTCTTCGTAAATGGATCAGTTAAATTATCCTCTGACGTGATCTTGCAAACTGTGACATGGCCGCCCTCAACGAAGTCCTTTATCATATGATACTTTCGATCAATATGCTTACTCTTCTTGTGAAATCTTGGTTCCTTAGCATTAGCTACCGTCTCACTGTTATCACAGTACAGTGATACCGCTTTATCCATACCAGGAACTACCTCAAGATCCCCAAGGAACTTGCGGAGCCACACTGCTTCTTTCGAAGCATCACTAGCCGCCACATACCTAGCCTCCACCGTTGAATCCGAAGTGCAATCTTGCTTTGCACTTCTCCAACTGATGGCACCGCCACCCAGAGTAAACGCAAACTCCGAAGTTGATTTCCTAGAATCTAGACAGGATTAAAATTCCAAATCAGTGTATCCTAGAGGAGTTAAATCCTCACCCGAATACACAAGCATATACCCTCGAGTCCTTCTCAAGTACTTGAAAATATGCTTTACTGCAACCCAATGGTTCGGTCCTGAATCCGCCTGAAATCGACTTACAATCCCGACCGCATAGCTAATATCCGGTTGTGTGCAAAGCATGGCATACATGAGACTACCCACTGCCGAAGCATAAGGCATCTTGTTCATGTATTCTCTTTCTTCATAAGACGTTGGAGAGTCTTTCTTAGAAAGAGTAATTCCAGACCTAGATGGTTGCCCACCTTTCTTGGAATCCTACATTGCAAACTTTCTGAGAATTTTATCTATGTAGCCGGCCTGAGACAAAGCTATCATTTTGTTCTTCCTATCTCAAAAGATCTGGATACCGAGAACAAAATTAGCCTCACCTAAGTCCTTCATGTCAAACTACTTGGTTAACCATAATTTGACCGATGACAATGCCCCAACGTCATTGCCAATTAGCAGAATGTCATCTACATAGAGCAGAAGAAAAGCCACCTTCCCATCCTTAATGTGTTTGTAAACACATGGTTCATCCACATTTTGTGAGAACCCATAAGTCTTGATCACTTGATCAAATCTTATTTTCCAAGAACGAGAAGCCTGCTTAAGTCCATAAATAGACTTTAGCAGCTTACAAACCTTACCCTCTTGACCCGCGACCTTGAACCCGTCTGGTTGTTCCATATAAATGCACTCATCAAGATAGCCATTCAGAAAATCCGTCTTGACATTCATCTGTCAAATCTCATAGTCGAGAGCAGTAGCTATGGACAAGAGAATCCAGATGGACTTTAGCATGGCTACAGGTGAAAAGGTTTCCTCATAATCGATTCCTTCCTTTTGCGTATAACCCTTAGCTACCAGTCTAGCCTTAAAGGTTTTGACCTTTCCATCCATTCCTCTTTTCCTCTTGTAGATCCACTTACACCCTATGGGTTTTACCCCTTCGGGAAGATCCACAAGCTTCCGGACCTGATTAGTCTCCATAGACTTCATCTCTATGTTCATGGCCTCTGTCCAGAGTTTTGAATCAACATCCTCCATAGCTTTTGCATAAGTATAAGGATCCCTGTCATGTTCATCCGGTTCAGCCAAGAAGACCTCCCCATTGAACATATACCTCTCAGGTTGACGTCTGATCCTCCCACTACGCCGAAGCCCCTGAGGTTGTTGTTCAGGTTTGTTTGGTTTTTCTACACCGTTCGGAATGGTTTCGTTCGAAACCTCTGGAGTGAACAGATCACCCCTTAACTCCTCAAGCACCACTTTGCTTCGAGGTTTAAAGTCGTTCATGTAACTCTCCTCAAGGAAAGTTGCATTAGTTGAAACCACGACTTTATTTTCCTTTGGGTTATAAAAATAACCCCCTTTAGTCCCTTTTGGATATCCTACAAACATACAAACTTCCGAACGTGCTTCCAACTTATTCGGATCCTTAAATAGGACATGAGTTGGACATCCTCATATGCGAATATGGTTTAAGGATGTCTTCTGTCTTGTCCACAACTCGTGAGGAGTTTTAGGGACCGATTTTGAAGGCACATTATTCAAAAGATAACATGCAGTTTGTAGTGCATATCCCTAAAAGGATAAAGGCAATGATGAATAACTCATCATGGACCGAATCATGTCTAACAAAGTCCTATTCCTTCTCTCTGCTACGCCATTCTGCTACAAAGTGCCCGGCGCAGTCAAATGGGATAAAATCCCATTCTCTAACAAGTGTCCCAAGAACTCATCAGAAAGGTATTCCCTACCTCGATCAGATCGAGGTGCCTTTATGGGTCTACCCAATTGCTTTTCCACTTTAGCCCGAAACTCCCTGAACTTATCATAAGTTTTGCTTTTGTGGTGCATTAGGTACACATACCCATATCTTGAGTAATCGTCAATAAAAGTGACGAAGTACTCACACCCTCCTCGTGCCCGGATGTTCATCGGTCCGCAAACATCACTATGCACAAGTTCTAGAACCCCTTCGGCCCTATTGCCCTTAGACCGGTATGGTCTTTTGGTCATTTTACCCTCCAAACAAGATTCACATTGAAGTATAGATACCACCTTTAAGAGACTTAAAGGTCCATCCCTTACCAACCTTTGAATCCTATTTAGGTTAATATGGCCAAGGCGCAAATGCCAAAGATAAGTCTTATTAGAGTGAGAAGTTTTAAGTCTTTTTGAGTCATTATCATTTATCTAAGCATTAAGCAATAAGTCCATCTTAGGTTTGATAAAATATAGATTATTTTGCATCCATCCAGAACAGATAAAAGATTTTTTTTTACGAATCACCACTTTTTCATTAAAAGATACCACGTAGGAGTCTTTAAATAAAGAAGATACAGAAATTAAATTCCTTTTAAATTTAGGAACATAAAAACAATCTCGCAAAATTAAATTCCTATAATTATCAAAATAAAGATGGACATCTCCCACTGCTTCCGCTGAGACCAAGGATCCATCGCCCATCCGAAGCGTTAAGTCTTCACGTAGTAGACTTCTTGTTTCTTTGAATCCCTACAAAGAAACACAAACATGATTAGTTGCACCCGAATCTATGATCCAAATGTCACTGGATTCCTCAACCAAACAAGTTTCAAAATATAGAAGATCACACCTACCTCCCTTAGAAAGGAAGTCCTTGCAATGCTTCTTTATATGCCCGACCTTACCACAAAAGAAGCACTTAAGCTTCTTTGGGTTCTTCTTCTTCTTCTTCTTCTTGCTCTTGGTAGTAGTAGGAATAGAAGACTTCCCATTCTTGGCCCGTTGCTTTTTTCCATTCCCAGAGTTAGGATTGGAACTAGAAGCAGCTACCATGTTGGCCTCACCACCAGCAGGAGACTCCCTGATCAGTAGTTTGAACTCCTGTAACTGTTTCATTGGTTCTGTCAAGGTCATATCCCGTCTATTGCTTAAATTAAAAGTAGCTCTAAACAGAATAAATTCCTTAGACAGAGTCTCAAAGACCATAGTCATCTGAGTTTCAGCATCGATGTCGGCTCCATTGGTTTGAGCCTCAGCGAGGTAACCCATGACCGACATTATGTGCTCCTTTATAGATGTCCCCGGTCTCTGTCTATAGTTTAAGAGTTTCCGAAGCGCCCCTTGCCGCTTTGTTATGGACTGGCCTCCAAACATGTCCTTAAGATTATCCAAGATCTGCTTCACAGTCTCATAATCTTGATGTTGAGCCTGCAGCACGTTGTTCATGCTAGCCATAACATAGCAGCGAACCTGATCATTAGTATCTTTCCAGCAGTCGTACGCTTAGAATTGCTCATTACTTGAGTCTCCCGTTGGCTCAGAAGGACAAGGGGTTGTCAGCACATATTTCAGTTTCTCAAAGGATAGGACGATGTCCAGGTTCCGTTTTCAATCGTTATAATTCTCACCGGTTAATTGGTTTTTGTCAAGTATCGATGATAAAGCGTTTTTAGACATTTTCAATCTACAATAAAGAATCATATACCAAACATAAGCAAACATATACAATAATTTAGTAAGATAACACAATCATGTAAAATCATACAAATGTGTTTATGCATCAAAACCTTGAAAATATCACAACTTTACAACGATAATTCCCAACTCAAAATTCAACAAGCTCCCAGGGGAGTCATGCTAAATTCAATTAGGAACATGGATCCCCTCCTGATTAATATATGCCATCCAGGACCCGTATGATCCAGCATATACTAATAATCGTTTCTTTGGTCATTAATTTTATAAACAGAGCTCCTAGGAGAGGTTAATAATAAAATTAACGTAAGTGTATAACCACCATTTTAATATTTTATCCATGATTTATAATCACCACCTAGGGGTGTGCAACCATAAATCATACTAAAATACCTTATCCTTTTAGAGATCCAATCTAGTACATGATAGAAATCCCTTCCTAGGGGTCGGGACCACCTTGTTCTTCCTATGGACCAACGATGGAGGCCTTAGGTCCTCTCTTCGAAAACCTTCTCCTACTCAATCTTTTGAAGTCAAGGTTTTATTTTAAAATTATGCATGAAGAATTTTAATATGAGCAGCACTCCCTATTCTATATGACATGTTATCAATATACATGGTAAATCATATTGTAATGTAGACAAGCAAAACAATCAAGCAAAGCTACAAGCAAAATAATAATAACCGTAATATTATGGTTCCACTCTAGAGAATAGAAAACTAAGATTACAAGAGAATAATCGAGACATTTATCGATTCTTCATCCTTGAATCCTCAAGCTGTATCCTTCTTCATGTAATATCCATCTTCAATTCTTCAATCCCGTATGAATTGAATATTTCATATTTCTGGTCATATCCAAATTTAATGTTTCTCAGAATCATCCCAAAAATAAAATTAAAACTGCACCGAAAAAATTGCACCTTTTTTGGACACTTGGCAGCTCTAGGTCAGCAGGCCGAACTGGGTGATCGGCTTGCCGATCATGAAGGTTCGGCCTGCCAAACTGAAAGTTTGGCCCGCCGGACCACACGTCCGGCCTGCCGATTTGTGACCTTCGGCCTGCCGAACTGTGAGGTCCAGCATGCCAACCGAGCAAAAAACCCTCATTCCAGAAAATACAATTTTAATGCAATTCATCAATTCAAAAACATAAAATTAGAGACTTAGGAAATACTTGGAGGCGCCATCATCAATCTTTAAGATCCGACTTCTCGTTCCGTCTTCTCCGAATAATTATTTAATTACAAAATTCTTACAAATTAAAAATTAAATAACAATTCCTAGACGGAGATGATAGTCTGTCATCTAATTACATGAAAAACCTAGATACACATTCTAACCTCTAAGAAACCATAACCAGTATTAATTAATTAATTAATAATTAAACAACGATTTAATCAACCATAATTAACTAATAAATATTCACCACATAATCCATGACAACATATGTATTATATAGAAACCTAGAGTGCCATCTCTCTATAAAATTCAATTCAAGCATAGGAGAGATTAAGATCACAAAATTTATGCATATAACATGATCACAAACTTGCAAATTTATGTAAAAACCTCGGCTCTGATACCAATTGTTGGAAACAAAGTGCGTAGCGGAATTTTAAAAATTTTTCATCAGAGTAATTTCCAAAACACAAGTTTGACATGTTATATGTATAAATTAGACAGATCTTACTAACCTCAGCGTGCCAAAGAACCTCCGTAACCTGTGTAGAGAAGTAATGTTCCAGAAGAGCCTTAACCAACTGGTCTTCTTTGCTATTCTCTATCCATAACCGGAGTGAGTGTGGACTCACACGTACAACTCTTCCACCGGTGACTCTTCTTCCAACCAATAGAGAGAACCCAAAGCTAGTGCTCGTGATTTGTGAACAAAAGCTCTTAAGGAGTTTTCAGATGCTCACTAGAAGAGTATCACTCTTAATCTCTCAAATTGATCTGAGTAAATCATGAGACTCACTCTCTTTTTATAGCTATTAGTCCTGGAGTCAGTCCATATCAGATTAGGTCTCAAAAACTCGAAACAGAATCAAGTTCATATTAATATCTGATAAGATCTGCGTGAAAACATCTAATCTTATCTCTCGCTGATCAGCAGGCCGAACAGCCTGATTAGTAGGCCGAACTCCCGAGAAAAAATCTCCGCGAATCTTTTATTTTCCACCCGAGATTCTAAAGGATAAAGTCTTAGTTTTGATTCAAATAACCCAATAGAGAAGTTATCTGATCAAAACAAACTTTATCAAGATAATCTCTAAGAAAATAAATCAATTCACAATAATTCTACAAGTTTATCTTGTTCTAATAACAACCGATAAATAGACAATAATTATCTGATCCCAATAATTCAACAAGTTTATCTTGAATTAATTCAACAGATAAGCAGACATGAATTATTTGATTCTTACAAATTTTAAACCAATCTGATAAATCCGACATAAGTCACCAATTATTGGAAAAGCACGCCGTGTCGTTACAGGACTTTGTGAGCTAGCAAAGGGGACCAAAATGGACCTATAAACTTCAAGCTCATGATAATCATGAAACCCAATATCCCAGATATATATTTTACAATTATCAACTCCAACGCTACTCCACTAAAAGCTTGGAGCTGCACTCTCAAACTTTATAGAATTACGAAGCTCGTGTAGCTAAATCTCCATGACATATCATAGTGTATCGCATCCCCATATGATCATCCATAATCGGCTTAAGGACAAGTTCTGTCTTACCTTCCCGATTATTTTTATCTTACGTTCCATTGTCTCACCATTAGAAAACTTACCATCCAAAGATAGTATATCATTCGGTTACACCTATGTATCCAAATGGTTGAGAGCTCCAGTTTTTCAATTACAGGACAATGCATATAAGAGGATATCATTACTCCTAAAGAGGAGCTATGGATTCCATATCTATGAATAACAAGTCCACGCTATCAAGAGTCATGCCTCCAACGTACCGGTATGCATACCACTATTGAGATGTGGGTGTCACCCTTTGGCATATCAAAAGATACAAGTCGAGATAACAGGCTCACTATTCATCTCAGGATTAAGATACAATACAAATGACTGTCTAAAGTGAATCGATTTGTCGAGACAGAATTATTAATCCAAATCAATTCACTTTATGTCCCGATCCAACACATTGTCACCTATGACAACGTGCCAATGTTTCTATTCATGGTGTCCATCTCCGATGGTCAAGACAAACCATCTCCCAAACGAGATATAGACAACATAACAATCTTTACATGAATAAAGCGCCCAACTTTATTCCCTCGATTGCGGATCATATGTTTTAAACCGTCACCTTAAGAATCGTGTCTTCCGCATAATCAGTCCATCATATGCCCAATTCTTAAGGCTTAGACTGACAGTCTCAGACTACTGTTTGCTTATCATACATTCAACAAATATGAACGTAAAGAGGACAAGATTTGGTATATATAAATGAATAAATTCTTTATTGATAAAAATGTCTCCAAAAGACGTATTACATTTTTACTCCTTAGGGCATACATGTCGAACACCGATATGATGTTTATTGTTCCATTATTGTTCTTAAAAAGTTTGGCCAGCATTGAATCATGGTGAGGCACAAAAAATGTCACAGCATGCTAAAAGTTCATTTTTTTAACAAGGGATTCAAATAATTTAAGGAGTTGAGAAAGTAGACAAACAAGGGGATTTTGGTTTTGATTTTTGGAATCTTGACTGCTTGTCTTGCTCGGAGCCGTACCACCAATTTGACAAAAATTGATGTGCATATTCACCTAATAAGATACCCACTTTATCATGTGCGGCTGGACTCTTTGACTATAGCTTAGCTTCCTTGTGTTTCACCTAATATTTCAAAATTCATTTGACAAATCCACACAACAACTGATTCCATATCTTCCTTGGGATTACGAATTATTAAAACCTTATACACCAATCATGCATAGATACGAAAATAAATATCCCATAATTCATCTTAGTTCAGATTATATATATATAGCTTAATCATGAGTAAAACATAAATACTATATATCTGTATATATACATATATATTTTTTTAATACATGCCCTCATAGTTTATATTATCCGAGAGTAATATGCATAATATTATTTATGTATATGTATTTTTATTATAAGATCTTAAGATGGGGAAGAAATAAAGATTGTCAGGGCGAAACAAATTATAAAAAGGTTCTACGTACATTATGCTATATATTAAAATCATTCACTGTCTCTTTGATAAATTTTTAAAGAGCATATATATAAAGCGTCTGTCTAAGAAAATTATAACTGTCCAAGAAGCCTTTCCCAACGCATATATAATATTTGGAATGTTATTTCGATCTGACAGTTACTATAGTACCGAGATAACTTATTTCGATTCTTTTTTAAAGAGGGGACTACTTTGGTATAATTCCTTTAAAAAGATCATACTAATTGTTAACTTTTTTGGCAATGATTTTTGAGGATGATGAAATATTAATTATCGGAACCGTTTGTGCATATACGATCCTCTATGACATATTTCTTTTGATCAAAATTATAATCAACCGAAGGCATGAGGATTCTAAGAAGATGATAACATACAGAGAATCATTGAATGGAGAAAAGTAGGAGATTTCTCTATCAAGGAAACCTATTTAATTATGCGCCATTTTGAATCCAAATTAAAAAAAAAACAAATATCTTGATTGAAAAGTATTAATTATTAGAATTCCTATTTAATGGTGTCTCTTAGTTGGAGCATTTTTATCCTAGGATACTCTATTGATACACAATGTATTTATAAGTCATAATCACGATAAAATAAAAATTAGGCAAAATTGAAAGAATTTAAATTACAATAAATCTGACAATTTAAAGTAAAGCTATGAAATAAAGTTTTTTTTTTTAAAGGGCAATAAAGTTTTTCTCATACCATTTTTTTTTAAAATAGATTTTCATTATATGCTTAATTAGCCCAAAGTGAGGTGGACTAAAACGAAAAGATATCATGTTCAAATATTGGGAATATAGCATCGTGTATAAAACAAAAAATAAATAAATAAAATAAAGGCTAAAAGTAAGTTATTATAACCATTTTAGGGAAAAACAATCCTATTTGATCTTATAAAATTATAATTCGTTATTAACAAAATAATAAAATTTAATTTAAAAAATACATTACATATTAATCGTCTACGTACAGTTTTATAATTACGAGGTTATAACAATCGTGAGCTGAAAATGATTTTCTTTTGGTAATAAAAGAAATCTCCGTTCTTCAAGGAGCTCACCCGGAAACACAGAACAGACAGTACATTCATAGCGGCGTGGAGCCCACTTGTAACTGTGTGCTTATAATATGCATATCCAGGTTCCAGTCTTTGCCTATAA
Organism: Artocarpus heterophyllus; assembly: GCA_025403435.1. Classification (NCBI taxonomy): domain Eukaryota; kingdom Viridiplantae; phylum Streptophyta; class Magnoliopsida; order Rosales; family Moraceae; genus Artocarpus; species Artocarpus heterophyllus. Next base: position 16,014,379 of record CM046343.1, read on the forward strand.
AACCTTGCATTCTTCATTCAACAAAACATCCAAATTTCTTAACCCATCCCTCTCTCTCTCGTCACTATTAATATCCAGTACTACTAGTACTAGGTTGAATCATGCCGGCCCAAGTGATGCCTGAGAAATCCCTTCACGGAATTCATGTCTTAGGAAGGGAAAACAATCCTCCTCCTTGTAGAAGGTAAATATGATAGCTCCTCTAATCTCTCACTCCATCAATTCTGATCTCTCATTTTTCTTTCTTAAATCAATGGGCGAAATAATCAATCCTACATTAATAAGAATAGTTGGAACAATGTCTAATAAAATAAACATGCAATTAGACTATTAGTTTCTTCATTCCTAGAAGTCCAAATTGAAAAAAAAAAAAAAAAAACTATTCAAGACCCTTGTCGTTTAACAATGCAAATTCCAATATATACCAAGAGCTAAATATTTTGTCGTTACATATTTTACAGGTTGGAAGCCAAAGTGGCAATCGTCACCGGCGGCGCCAGAGGGATCGGAGAAGCGACGGCGAGGCTTTTCGCCAAGCACGGCGCGAAGGTTGTCATTGCCGACGTCCAAGACAAGCTTGGAGAACTCCTTGCCGAAGCGTTGGGAGCCTCGGTCTCCTTTGTACACTGCGACGTCAGCTTGGAAGAAGACGTCGAAAACCTCATCCAATCGACGGTTTCCCGGTACGGACAGATCGACATTCTGTTCAACAATGCCGGGGTTCTCGGGAACCAGTCCAAGCGCAAGAGCATAATCGATTTCGACACCGAAGAGTTCGATCAAGTAATGCGGGTGAACGTGAAGGGAGTTGCCCTCGGAATGAAGCATGCGGCAAAGGCGATGATCCGCCAAGGCGGTGGCGGGTGCATAATCTCCACTGCCAGCGTCGCCGGAGTCATGGGAGGGCTCGGTCCACACGCCTACACAGCCTCGAAGCACGCCATTGTTGGCCTTACCAAGAACGCAGCTTGTGAATTAGGAAGGTACGGGATTAGGGTAAATTGCATTTCCCCCTTTGGAGTTGCCACGTCCATGCTTGTCAATGCTTGGAGATCATGTGGTGAAGATGATGATGATGAAGAAGAGAGCTTGAATTTTGGATTGCCTTGTGAGAAAGAAGTGGAGAAAACGGAGGAGTTTGTGGGGGCACTTGCTAACTTGAAAGGTCCAACTTTGAGGGCAAAAGATATAGCTGAGGCTGCTCTTTATCTTGCCAGCGACGAGTCAAAGTATGTCAGTGGTCATAATCTAGTTGTGGATGGTGGAGTCACCACCTCAAGAAATTGTGTCGGTTTGTAATTTTTTTTTTTTATTTGAAAGATAGAGATTTAATTGAATTTACTGATGTAGCTAGAGGCATTTCCAATGTTTGTATGAGTTTCCTAACAAATGGGTATTTTTATGCATGCTTTGGGCGCATTATGTTTCTCCGTCATTCATTGGAAATTCCAAAAGTTAATTATCATTGTGTCAAAATAACCAGTTATATGTTGACTATTTTTTGGAAATGACCCAGTGGAATGATTCTGCCTAGGGTATATATTCTCTGTGTGTGTATTCGTGTGTGTAAAGAGTGTCCCATAGTAGATGTCTTTAAATTTTCTGATTTTTATCTTTTTAAGATCTGGTTGGATTTAAACCATGACGAGAATTTTGTTTGGCAGGATAAGGAAAAAAAAAAAAAAAAGAGAAGGTGGGGATTAAGCCACAATTAAATTGAAATAAAAATAAGTAGGTCAAAATTTTTGTTTAGATAGTAAACAGCATTTGGTAGTCAAATTTGAATTTACTATCAGGCGAATTATCTAAAATATTCTTAAATTACCAGAACAAATAACTCTTTTCCTCTCTCCTTCTCTCTTAATGTGCTCCACTGTCCCCTCTCTCGTCTCCCTTATCTTCTCTCTCTTCAAAACTAGATTTTGGTTGATGATCATTCACAATTTTTATCCTCGTTCATGACCAGTTTCACCATGCGACGTTCGGCGTTAGTTTTTTTATCCACCGTGGTTGACCCAGATGTCGTTGTGAGCGTCACGATTCTGACACCGTGACATTATAGTAGAGGTCTCTGAGGCTATGGGTTCCTTGCGAGCCAACAGTCGTCCTGAACTAATGGTTGTCGCATTCAAAGCGCGAAGGCGGCTGCTGGACAGAGTAGAAGGCTGAAGGTGAGAGAAAGAAAGAAACAAAGAGAAAGGGAAGAGAGAGACTAGTAGAGAGAGAAGATAAGAGAAGGGCGGATAGGAGATTTTTTTGGAAAATTAGAAAAAAAGGGTTTGAGATGAGAAGAAAGAGAATAAAAAATATAAAATTAGAAAATAAAATATGTAAAAATTAAATATAGCCTATTAATTTTTAATCTTTCTAAATGTGCTATTTACTTTTAATAATTTTGATATTTGGTCTATTTTGTCTAATTTCTTAAAAAGGAAAAAAAAAACTATCCATAATCGTTAAGTTGTATATATATATATATATATTTTTTTTTTTTCATCTAATTTGATTATGACGTACTATAAAAGTTTGGGATTGTGACCTTATCTAAAGGGGTTTTTCATACCCTCAATTTCCTCAATGTCATATTCAATTCTAATAGAATTTTGAAGTAAGTTTTAAAAAATGTTAGGAATGAAAAATGTTAAACTTCAGATTATATTAAAAGCATATGATCAAATTAAAAAATAAAAATAAAAATTTAATAGATCTTATCAAATAGTTGAAAACTAACTCTTACCACTATATTGGGTTACCTTTAATTTAAGTATATATATTTTTTAACTCAAGAATATAATTTTGATACACTGATATTAAAAAATGAGTACTGTGTAATAATATAATTTAAGTATATTATTATTATTATTATTATCATCATCATCATCAATATTTTGTTATATTAAATTATTTTCTAAAAATTTGTAATAAAATATGAAAAAGATATTATGACATACTTTTAACCATCATCGTATTAATTAAATTAGAAAAACGTAATAATATAATCTAACTTAATAAAAATTATTATGATTTTGATACCATGTAATCTGACGAAACATCCTATTGGTACCTTTTGTTAGAAAAATATAAATAACTACCTTTTGGTTATAAAAAAAATGCTTTTCTTTAACTTGTTTGAAACATAAAATTGCCAATTTACGCTTACTTTTTGAAGAATACGAAGTACCTTTTTCATATTTTTCAAACAGCAAGGCATAAATGTGATGTTTTATTAAAATAAAGATACTAAAAATGATAAAAACTCGTAAAAATTTAACTATTTAGATATAGGTATTTATCATATCTTATTATAGTTTTTCTTAATTCCGATGTAATTTAATGGTTTACAATTAAGCTATTAGGGTGTTAGGTATGGTGGTTAGAACTATAAACACTGTAGCATATAAGAGCTTTACATTTTGTAACTTTTTTTACTTTATTGTAGCATGTAAGAATTTTATACTGCTCCTAACTAAAAAGTTAGTTAGAATCATCTAATACCAAACAAGCTATATATTGAAAAGACGTATTTTTTACAGCCTATCAAAACATTCTCCTATTTATGTAGTATCAGAAAAAGTTCAAGTGAACTTGATTAGGAAAACATTCTCTACAATTAGAAGGTTTACTAGCATCACCTCCCTCTCTCTAAAATTCTTTGCTCTCCCTCCCTCTACGTCTTATAGTCCTTTAGAGGTGCCTCTCCCTCCCCCTGTGGCCAGAGAGTGATACCATTTTAGGGCTAGTTGCCAGGAATTTGGTCTTAGGAAGGGAGGGGTGAGTGGTCTAAGCAAGGGGCATAGAGTTCCAATTAGGTTTGTGGCGTGTGGAACATTGCTTAGGTGAGGTGTGCTGGCTGGTGGTTTTCATCATTGACAAGCTGGATATGAGGTTGATGGGATCAAAGGTGGCTAGATCCAAAATTGTTTGGGTTCATAAAGGAGGTCAGAGGTTTGGCCGTGATGATGGTCATCGAGAATAGGCTAGATGGTAGTGGTAGCGACCTCGGTCTTGTTAGGTTGCTTTCTCCATGTTCTTGTTTTGCTATTGTTTATATAGATTAATTGTGGTGGAGATCCCACTGTATTTGGTAATGTTTGTGCTTAATAAAGCGTTTGTTCTAATAATGAGGTGATCTCCCTATCATCAGTTTTAGTTTGTTTGTCTCCTCTGCTTATAATTGGTGAAGGTGCGTAGGTGTCCTGTTAGACTTTAGTCTAGATCAAGTTGAATATACCTTTGCGAGGAAGGTTTGACTTCAGTCGACTAGGCTTTTTTATCGACTGCAGTAGGTCTTGAAAACGAGGCTTTGTCATGCTCTATTGTATGTTTGGAATGGGCTTTTTTCTTGTGGGTCTTGATACTTAAATTTAGTCCCCGTATTTCATCTGTCTTTATCAGTGAATCCAGTCGGTATTTGAGGTTCGTTTCTTCTACAATAGGTGGTGTCATACGACTATGTTTGTACTTGTTTTAGTTTTAATAAAAATTTCCATTTAAAAAAAAATTCCTCCAGAATTAAGAAGCACATGGAAAGGTAAACACCAAAAAAAAAAAAAGAATAAAATAAAAAATATATGGAAAAGACATAACATCAAAAAATAAAAAAGAAAAAAGCATTTAGTTGAACATTGATTCAACCACCTTTACGATCATTATCATGATCAATTTGTATGTCACTGTTAATATATAAATATTACGTATTTATTGAAGTAGTTTTCAACGAGATACCCTGACTAATTTGATACATCTAATATTTTTCTATTTACATATATAATATTATCCATTCATTTGTGTAACATTTAACTTGTTTACATATAACATTTAATAAATGTAGTCCAACACATATAACATTAGATGTTGTATTTAAACAAGTATAATATCATAGAAACACACAGACAATATTGCATGTGTAAATGAAGAATATTACATGTGTCAGATTGGTTAGAGTACTTGACTGTATTTATATATTAAAAAATTATTAATTTATTATTTTCTTTTTGTTTTTAAAAAAATTCGTATATGTATGTGATTAGAATATAAAACTCGATTTAGATTATTTTCAAATACATTGCTAGTTGTTTTTAATATTTGTGAAACCGATTTAAAATGATTTGAAAAAAAAAATTGCTCCAAAAAATTTGCATGGGATATATGTCCGACTTTCAAATTCACTTCGAGTCAAGTTTTTACATATATACATATACCTCTTAGGCCAGTATTTTTTTTTTTTTAGAAATTGTGATAAATAATACTTTTCTAAAACTAATTTTAGTAAGCAGAATGTTTTAAAAATATTTGTAGTAAATAAGAATTTTGTGGTGTAAATAATTTATTTATACTATTATTTACAATGATAATTTTTATTTACGCAGTAAATTGATTTAAGGTGCAAATAATTATTTATATTGTGAATATTTTTTATTATTTGTACAATAAATAAATCATTTATATCGTAATAGATTTACTATATATATTTTAAAATCTACTATTTATTTCAAAATTTAAAAAAGATGCGTTATTTTTCTCCCTTTTTTTTTAATAACAAGGTGCATTGCATGGAGGAGTTGATGTGAAGTCGCGAGATTTCCATATTTCTTATGCTTTCATCCTAATGAAACGTGTTCCACCTTTTATGGATGGTTATTGTCAAATCAATTAAATTCATCATTCGTCTCATAATATATGCAGGATTCCCAATGATCTAGTTAAGGTAAACAGACATCTAATTTCTTATATGTCAATTTCATAAATGACTCGTAGAAGCCATGGCATTATCAATAAGCTAGTCAATGGCCACCGAATATATCTCAATTTCTTTCATGACATTGAAGTTTATATTTGTATTTTGTATGACCAAGACTTTTCAAAAACTAACACGTCTTACGCAAAAAAAAAAATAAAAAAAAATACTGAGACTTAAATATCATTAAACTTTTGCTAATGGGCTACCTTTTAAGTGCGGAAAGGGTTTTGCTTGAATAGTAAGCATATTGTCAGAGACACCCACTGAAACCAACTTTACCTTTTCTTGATTTAAGTATGAAATTATTCCAAAGAGATAAGAGTATTGGTATATTATCGAAGCTGTCATGGTCAATGTTGTTGTTGGACCTCTTTATTAGAGCTGTTTGGTTTTGACCCTATGAATATTCCACGACAAACAAAAGCGGAAAGACGATTATAGATGAAAAAGACCATGGGAAAAGTCCATTAACGCAGCCAACTAAACAGTGTGTGGTCGGTCAATACTTCTTAAATATTAATGTATAAACATTTCAAATTGGGAGCTTTTATGGTAGGGAGACATTTTTACCCGATCAATAGGACAAGTTGTTTTAATCATCTGATTAAAAATTAGCTGTGTATGACATAAAGTTGTTTCCAATCATAGATCATATTATTAAAAATTTAATCAAACAACTAAAATAACTTACCCTATCAAAAGACAAAGGTGCCTATCTTATCGAAAAGAATGCCATTAAATTTTATAGGGCATTTAAAAACTTGATTTGAACTTATTAGTTTAAAACATTATAGCAATAAAGAGCTTTAAAGTACCGTAGCTTGTTTTTGCTTTAAACTATAATAATAAAGAGTTTTACATTATTTGAGATTAAACCAATTCGTTTGAACAAATTTTTCAAACACATGTTTAGATTTGTGATGACAACAAGGTAACAATTCAAAAAAATGTAATCAGTTGTCACCTCAAAGTTGAAAAAGTTTAACGGATGAGCTTTTTTTTTTTTTTTGAATCTCATCCAACAGTTGAGATTATAGGACTTAATACATCTCAAAGAAAAATAAAAAAAAAGCGAGTATTCATGAACTATAGAGAAAGTGTGTAGGATTATATAAATCCCTTGTATATATGAAGATCTTACTTTTGGTCTAACTGGTCCCATTGTTTTTTATTTTACTTGTACCTGCCGACAGATCAACTACATTAAAGAAATGGATTTCGGACGACTTTTAATTATCATCTTTACAAGAAAAATGTATTCAATCAATCCTAATTGAATATTATTGTCACGTCCCGGAATACGGGAGGTGACATGGCGGACTATTTAAGTCAATTGAAGAAAAATTTAATTAAAACACAAGTTTAAGTATTTAAATTACTTATGAAAATGAGGAAATTTTTCAACCTTTTTAAAACAAACAATTACATGATATCTAAACAAATGAGATTACCAGTACGGATAATAAGAAAGTAATAATAGATAGGTGAAACGAGAACGGGTCCCACTGACCCACATCTTGTGTACACATATATACTGACAATATTATATTACATGCGCAGTCCAAATAAAGGGAAGTTAAAATATTACATGCCTTGATTTAATAATGTTAATGACCTACTAAGTTCTTTTACTGCTCCTGAGCTCTGTCCGTAGAATCCTCCCTAAACCTAAACGGGAATCCACCTAGAGGGGGGGAAAAGTTTAAAAACAAATAAAATGTGAGCGAAAGGCTCAGTAGGACTATGTTTTAAGAAATATTAAATTCAAAAGGAAATATCATTATTCAATTAATCATTTAAGAGAAAACATGAATAAATAAGTTTAAACAAACAATTTCTTACCCAAACAACTTATCTGTCGACCAGAAAGATTATTAATTTCTTTTCATGGGCAACCATATGAATAACACCACTGTAATGGCCCAGTTGGGTTTCAAGACCTACCCTCAAGATCGCACGCTATATGACCCGATCTTTGTTATGGCATCATGCCCATATATATATATATATATATTCATTTTTATCATTATTCAAAATCCTATTTACCAGGTATTTTTATTTACATTCATTATGAAGTTCATCTTAGTCTACGGTTTTTAAAGGTAAACGATAAAATTCCCTTTCAAACCAACCATTGAAAACATTTTGGCAAAATCCTTTTGAAAGCCAAATCGTTTGAAACTAGGCTACCAAAAAAAATGGGTAGAAGTCCTACCTTGATACTTGTGCCGGTGCTCCACACTGTAATCCCGGTTCGCTATACGTTAGCTCCGCGGAACCACGAACGATCCTAGATAAAATTAGGTCTATCAATATCTAGTTTAAGATATTCTACACTACTAAACTAGTTCATGGTGCCCTGATGTGTCATTTGTACCTTTAAAATCATTTTATAAAGTTGGGTTTTAAATTGGGGTTCAAAACAGTAAAAACGGATGAAAAATCACAAATGCTCTCCTTATTCAGTTGGTCAGCCAGAAAATCAAGTCTGGTCGGCCAACTTTTCCAGGTTCGGCCTGCTGGACGGATGAATCCGGCCTACCGATCCCTTGAATCTGGCCTACCGAACTAGAAAATTCCAACCACGGGTTTGGGCCTCCCAAACCCTAAATCTTCATTTCAACCTTTTTTTTTTCAGTTCTCAGGCATGGAAATCAATCATAGATGATAGAAAAATATAATATGACACTTTTAAACTCATTTAAACAAGATTTGCACTCAAAATCCAATAAAATCCAAAAATAGAGAAAAATGGAGAAAAATGAAAAATCTTGATTCGAATCCGTTTTTCTTCAAATAAGGCTTAGACCCTAGTTGTTCCAAGTTCCTTTAACTAAAACTAAGGGTTTTTTAAGCTCAAATAAGCTTAAATTTCAAAACGCAAGAAAATTTGAAAATTTAAAAAAGTTTTCAAACTTCAAAAACTAACCTCAAATCCAAGCTTTAAATCATGTTTTTGGTTACTTAATCGTGTTCCTGAGCCTTCAATCCACTAAACCAAAGTTGGCGCTTGATTTGATTCAAAGTTTTGGAGAGGATTTGAGAGAAAAAGAGAGAGACAAAGGGAGAGAGAAACACACACGGGAGAGAGAGAGAGATGAGAGAGTTGAGTGAAGAGTGATAGAGGGTGAGGGATTAAATAGAGAGAAAAAGAGGGCGGTTTTACTGTGTGAAAACTGTGTGCTGTCCACAGGTTTATAAAACATTTATTTTGGCAGATGGTTTTATCTCAAAATTCAAAATAAAAATTTAAAACATTTTTAGGAAACTTTATAGTCTTTAACATAATTGAAACAACATGAGTTTAGAAATTTCCACAAAAATGATCAAATTAAGTTTGAAACACTTATTATGGCACACTAATCCACCATTTTACATATTAATAACATTTAATTAATTTCGGGGCGTTACAACTCTCCACCCTTAAAAGAAATTTCACCCTCGAAATTTACATATCATTTTAGAAACAAAACAAATGCGGATACAACTCCTGCATGCTCGACTCTAATTCCCAAGTAGCTTCATCAACCCCGTGATCCTGCCACATGACCTTGACTAATGGTATTTCACGACGATGCAAGTTGATCACTTTCCAATCGATAATCTAAACTGGCACTTCCTTGTATGTCGTGTCTTCCTGAACCTGCACATCATGAAATGAAACTACCTTACTTTGCTCAGGCGGACACTTTCTAAGCATCGACACATGAAACACATCATGAACATGAGATAATTCAGGGGAAAGGTCGAGCCAATAAGCAACCACACCGACACGCTGAGTAATCTCAAACGGTCCAACATATCTCGGTGCAAGCTTACCACTCACTCCGAACCGCATAATGCCCTTACAAGGTGATACTTTCAAGAGAAGAAAATCCCCTACCTGTAAATTCTAAAGGTTGATGTCTTTTATCCGCATAACTCTTCTGTCGACTCTTAGCTGCCCTCAATTGATCTCGAATTACGGCAACTTTCTCGTTGCTATCATGAATCTCATCTGGCCCAAGAATAATCCTATCTTTCGATTCTGCCTAACACACCAGTGACCTACACGGTCACCCATACAATGCCTTAAACTGTGCCATACCAATGCTTGCTTGATAGCTGTTGTTGTATGCAAATTCTGTCAGATGCAAATATTTCTTCCAATTTTCGCTGAAGTCTAATGCACAAGCACGCAACATGTCCTCAAGAATCTAATAACCTGCTCAAACTGTCCATCGGTCTGAGAATGAAATGCCGTACTGAAATTCAAATTCGTACCTCAAGCCTCCTGAAAGCTCCTCCAGTTCTTAGCATTTAACCTGGTGTCTTGATCAGATGTGATGGACAAGGAACTCCATGCAATCTCACTATATTCTGCAGATACAAGTCTCTGAGAATCCTTCTCGAACATGTCGACCTGAACGGAATGAAATGCGTCAATTTTGTTAACCTGTCTACCACGACCCAAACCGCATCATGTTGCTGTTCTAACCTTGGCAAACCAGGTGAGAAAATCCATTCCACCCAGGAATAGGAAGCGTCTGAACCTGACCTGCAGGTTTCTGATGCTCGGCTTTCACCTGAAGACATGTCGTACACTTGGCCACGTACTCTCGAACATGTTTCTTCATACCTCTCCACCAATATTGCCTCTTTAAATCGTGATACACCTTCGTGCTTCCCGGATGAATGGCAAACTGAAACTTATGGGCTTCGTCCATAACGGCTTTCGTCACCTCTGCAGTTGCTGGAACTGCTAAACGCTTTCGAAAATACAACGATCCATCTGCATGCACTCTCCATTCTTCAAATTGCTCCCTATTCTGGATCCGCGTCCAAATCCCCTGTAAATGCTAGTCCTACCATTAATTTTATTTCACCATCTAAACAAGAGCTGGGGTCGCTTCCATATGGCATACTGAAACTCGATCATAGTCTTCATAATACTATAGCCCATACTCACTCACTGTCGCATCCCTGTTCCAATCTTCAAGATCCAAACAAGCGAGGATTCCTGAAGACTTCTTGCTAAGGGCATCCGTGACCACATTAGCTTTCCTAGGATGGTACTGCAACGCGAAATCATAATCCTCATTATACTCCATCCAACTCCGCTGCCTCAAGTTAAGATCCCTCTGACTGAACAGATACCTTAAACTCTTATGATCAGAGAAAACCTAAAATGTTGCCCCATACAAATAACATCTCTAAACCTTCAATGCGTGAATCACCACCGCAAGCTCCAAGTCATGAGTAGGATAATTCTATTCGTGAGGTCATAGCTTATCCATATGCCATCATGCATCTATGCTGCATCAACACGCATCCAAGTCCGTGTCCTGAAGCATCTGTGTAAACCTCAAACGGCTCGTCACTACTAGGAACAACCAATACTGAGGCTGAAGTCAACCTATTCTCAATTCCTGAAAAGCGAGTTCACATTCTTCATCCCACTCAAACCTGACATTTTTCCTGATCAATCTTGTCAACGGTGCTATGATCTTCGAGAAATATTTTACAAATTTCCTGTAGTACCCTGCAAGACCCAAGAATCTGCGGATTTCTGCTACATTTCTAGGTTGTTCCCATTCCACTATGGCTTCAATCTTGGACGGATCCACCAAAATACCATGCTCAGAGATGACACGACCCAAAAACTTGATTCCATTAGCCAAAACTCGCACTTTTCTTTCTTGGCATA